>WTXG01000460.1:0-21336 GCA_022496185.1 Multifurca ochricompacta | reverse complement strand
CGCTGAAGCCGTGCTTAGAGACCATTATGTTTTCAACTGAGAGAGAGTGAGAGTGGAATGACAATGACAACTGGGACAAGTTGACAACTTTGATCTAGCGCGCCTCGGCTTAGGTTCCTGGTGGCCTTTTTGATCAGAAATTTCCACACATCAGGCCACGTTGTCCTATTAAGATTAAGAACTACTCAAAGCGACATGTACGCTGTTTGTTTTTTACATGACACTATACATTATGTGTAAAAAAGAGGTAACGACGGTGGTTGGATTCGCATCTTAATGAATACCATGCGTTCACAAGCTTTGGGAGAGCATTAAAGCTCCCCTGTTGCTGATAGCTGTGAACGCCTTTCCCCCCATCTGGCGCGTGTGGAGTCTGCAACGGGTGGTAGGTCAGAAGAGCCTACAGTACCTGCGATAAGAAGGCTCTTGGCCAACTGGTCCACCTGTGATCACATGAGACTTTTACCGGCGGTATAGAGAAGAGAAAGTCATACCCTATTTGCCAATGATTATTGAAGAAGGACATCGCAGTGGCAAATGCTCTATGCATAAGTTCAGGATACAGAAATCATGCACTTTCGCGGGAGAAACACACCCAACGATGTAAGCTAAAGGCCGAGACTCTTTAGCGGTCTGTTCGTTATTCTTAAGAAATGCGGGTCGGAATATGATGGTGTCCGAGTAGCCAAGTTCCGCAAGACCTTGTTCTGTGAGACCTTTGCTGCGCGCATAAAGTAAGGATGACTCTGGATTTGCGTTGGCTGCCTGAGCAGGTATATGAGCCCCGATGAATTGAATGAATGAACCGGCTAGCATACTGAGATGTAAACTAGGCGTTGATCTATGTCTGCTTTTGCTGCTCTAGCAGCACTGATGACATACCTATGCAAAAACAAAGTCAATTGAACTTGGATGCGAAGAGTGACAGAGCGACGCACTCCCTGTCAATCTTTTCAAAATTGGCTGCTGAACCAGCCTGATGGCGGGTTGTCCCCAGTCTGACACCCTGTCGTGTCAAGGTTAGGCTGACACTCAAGAATCTAGCACACGCACGATATGAACACCACGTTCCATTTGCCATCTTTAAGCCCTGCCGCCTCAATATTCTCAAAATCCACTCTGGTCTGCTCAAGCTTCAGGCGACTGTCTGCAGGCAGCTCATTTATCGATGTGAGACGCCTTCCTGCCTCGCCAACTCGGGTGAAATGTGGTGATGCTAGCAGCTCGCGCAAGAGAAGGCGACCTGTCTGACCGGTAGCACCGATAAGGAGGGCAGATTGGCCTATCCAGATGTAAGGAACCTTCAGACAACAAGACAGCATGACTCCAGATTCACCTGCCATTATGGAGGACAGGTGTGAGACGAATCTTCTACGAATATTGATTGTATTGGGTGATGGGACGAAACGTTAGTTTGGCAACAAATGCTGTAAGTCAGGCTCGGGATTCTGTATCATCACCGAGTTCTAGTTTGCGAATGAAGGCCATGTCGACCTGGTCATTTATTTATCCAATAAATGTTATGTTTTTTTACAGCTGAGGCAACATTGTTCAGTCATTCGATTGATGATCCATCCAAACTACGAGAATATATATTGTACAGTCATTTTTCATCATTATTTTAAATCCTTGTGCCAAGATGTTGTTGTTTGAAATGGAAGAATAGGTATTGGGACCCTTGTGGGAGTTGCTACCGGGCTACGTGAGATATCTGTGTGGGAAGACAGGAAATGGTATCTTGTTGATACGTTGATGTTGATGTTGATGACTACAGGGCGGTCTGCCACGTCAGTTTATAGTTTACATCACATGCACATACACTGCACATAGAAATAAATATAAACTCTCATCTTCATCTTCACAGCGCCTTACGATTCAACTCTGCTGGTATGCTGCCTCTATTACCGTTAACTCTTGCACTGGCCTTTGCGCCGTCCCTCGTTTCCGCAGGTTATATCCGAAGGACTCCCTTGTCAAGATGATTGACGCGAGGGGATTCCGAAGCGCGATGAAAGAAAATGTATGCTGTACAATTTGACTCGTTCATGGTGTTTATTGACGGTAGACAGCGCACAAATCTTGTAGCGTTTGTCGCATCGTGGTGCGGGGTAAGCGCATCTACTCAGGAATGAAACCTCCCTCCTGAACCACTCTTTTCCCAGCACTGTAAGGCGATGGTCCCAGAGTACAGCAAGGCCGCGCTCGGTCTCCATCCCCTTATCCCTCTCTTTGCAGTCGACTGCGACGAAAACCGATCCCTCTGCGCTGACCAAGTCCGTCTGTCTGTTCTTCAACTTTCGTACCTTCACTAGCTTCTCTTTAGGGTGTGAAGGGTTTCCCTACCGTGAAATTGTTCCCCCGAGGTAAGGAACAAGCGCCAATATTATTCGAACATCCAGAACGCACAGCAAGCGCGTTTTTCTACTTTGCAACGCGACGTGTGCCGCACAAGAACAAGAAGCTGTACACTCTTCAGGAGATTGAACCATGGGTCAACGAGGTATGTCCCTCCTCGGCCTCTTAACTCGCACCGCTTCTTGACAGTCGTGCAGAAAGTCGACCACACACGGGTTCTACTGCTTAGCAAGGTCAAGGATATACCACTTATGTGGAAAGTACTTGCGAACAAGTACCGCGATGATTTCGCCTTTGCGAACCACCGGGATCGTGATGGAAAAACGTCTGTCGCACTTGGGTACGACGCTGGGACTAAGAAGGACAGCAAAATTCTTGTATACCAAGCGGGCTCGACTGAACCTTTCCTCTTCGAGGGTGTGTGCTACACTTCCCTCCCTTTTTCCGTCTTGGCGCCTTATGTTGTTTTCAATGCTTCAACAGGTGTGCTGAATCGTGATTCTATTTCTAAATTTTTCGATTCAATACTAGACGGAACAACAATTCTGACCCCGGCGGGCTCCCACGTAAGCGAGGAGACCCACGAACTAACGTCCGAGGAAGAAGAGATCGAACGCAAGCAGGAGGCACAACGTCTCGCGATTTTACATGGCGGGTACACCGACATGATCGACTTTGAGAAGGCCGTTAAGAAATATGGCAAGGACTTCCACGGTGGGCACGGATACGATGCGTCGCTCAGCGACACACTGAAAGAAGACAAGACAGCGGACTCAGGCAAAGGCTCCGAGGACAAACATGAACGGGAAGAGGATCCGATACATAAGGTTATACGCCTTCAGCAAGAGGAGCAGAAGGCGAGAGATGCGCTCAAAGATTCAATGCCCAGGACGGGTGACGCCAATCAGGTCGTCTTGGAGACTCCCACCGCCGACACAGCCCACTCAGCGACCAAAGCGACGACATCCCGTGCGCCACCTTCCACAGAGACCCCTGTCTCACAGCCCGTTGCGTCCTCGGAATCCATGACGGACCCGGCGCCAACTCCTGAAGGGACCACACCTCCTGAGACTGGTCATGCCAAAGACGAGCTATAGCAACACTTACATCCATGTTGACTAGCTGGGGCAGGCGTAATACGACAATAAAGTTTATAACACATAACATCTGGTATCGATAGCAGTGGGAAATCTTACATTGAGCAAAAGGAAAAAAGGTCAACAGCTTAAGAAAATAAACACCCTTAGAATCCTAAGTGATGTTCAAATGAAGCTACTCAGGAACTGTCATGGGGGTAAGGACATTGCGGACATGTGTTTGAATTAAGGGTAGCGCGCGCAGCATTAGCAAAATAGGCTTTGATTCCTCTTCGAACGATGTGAGGACGGTTGGATGTAGATACGGGTGGAAAAGGATATCACTTACCCGCGAAAACGAGCCGCCCGTGTCGCTTCAGAATTTTGCCCTCGTGACGGATGGCATGGTCATGCGGAACGATGACGAGAGAGTGCTGTTATTGCGTAGGGTGTAAAGGCAACGGACAGCGGACAAACACAGACTTTATTACCTTCTGGTACCACGTAATGAGGTCGGGCCCTTTCTTCGGGACAAGCGGGATTTTCGTGTGGCCAACGACCTGAACGACAAGCTTCACGTGACGCATCACCCCAGCAGCTACACAACTCAGGCTGTGGACGTCCCGCAAGGTAATAAAATACTCACTGCGACCCTCGAGTAACTCCGAAATTCCTACCACACCGGGGCCGTGCCCAATAAGAATGATGTGCTTGGCAGCGGATAACCTAAAGAGCCAATGAGTGAGGAAAAGTACCGTTATCTCTTTGCATCCAGTGGATCCCTCACAAGATGTAATTATCCCAAAGATAAGCCATGATCTCTCGTGCGTACTGCTCTGAACTTTTTTGTGGATACTATGGGGCAAGGTGATGGAGCGGAATTCTAGAAAGCACAGAGCTTACGTCTCTATCACTGGAAGGAGGCTTGGGGAAGAGGTTAATGTCTAGGAGGCCATAATGCTCTTGCTGCACCCAGTGGACGAGCTGCTTCGACACATCGATCTAGTCTGGTTGAGTAACTATCTGATTGGCAAATTGCGAATAGAACCTACAATGTAAGAGGACTCAAGTTGAATGTCACACGTAAGCCTGTCTGAAATTTCGACCCGAAGGTTACCGCTACGTGACCAAGGATTAGAATAGACGCGAAGGCTCAAGAAGATGAGGCTCTACAATTCGTGTGCGAAGACAACTAGAACTTCGTTATCCAAGAGGTCTTTCCTGCAAAGACAGTTTATATTTAATTCCAAGCCTACAGCTCAATTGGCCGCACTCACGAGCACATGATTTGTGCCGAGAATTTCTCCCGGACATCGTCATACATGAGTGGTACTTCAAGCATGTCAAAATTTCGATACATATAGTCTTGTCGATGTGCTTTGAGAAGTTCTGCAGGCACTTCGTATGAGAACAGGAAGAAAAAATTCCCAAAGGACCCACCAGGAACAGGAAATGCGAGCTCTTCGAAGTCTAAAACAGCGAAGTGAACCCCAAAGAAGCCGCAAGTGGCGAATGTAGCACACCTTCTTTCGGCTCGCAAGCTTTGATATTGATATTCTTCCAGTACTTGCTTTGCTCCTTTGCAACGAGCCACACCGTTAACGCTTCAACCTCGGACGCCACTAAAGGAGGCAATTCCGGAGGAGCATATCCTAGCAACATCCTACCTACAGCCAGCGCGCAATTGGAGAGAGATTCGAGTGTGTATCCCCCTGCATCTATGAGGACAAGAGCAGAGTCTCAGAGAGAAAACGTACTTCCAGAGCAACAACCAGCTTCCCACCAGCGAGGGTAGAGAGCATGTACGTCATGTGGGCATACCCTGCTGGTGTAACACAGCATTCCCCGAGGATATCTCCATCTGCGGCGTCGAATCCGGCTGAGACTGCCGCGAGTTCAATTATTGCCATGTGGTTCTACCAGACCCCTTACTTACTGATCACAAGTTCTGGAGCAAATTCAGTCGCGATCGGCATGACGATCTGCTGGAAGGCGTGGATGTAATCGGCGTCGGTCGTGCCGCTCTCTGCCCAGGGGATATTCACCGAACTTGGACAAAACGATAAGAGCAGCAGGTAAAAAGAGGGACTGTTTCGCGCACTAGCCAAGCCCTCTGCCTTCGCCACAGGACGTCATGCTACCAAATGGTCCGGTCGGGTAAAAGCGTCCACCTTCATATCTATGCAAGGATATGTACAGCACCGAAGAGTCGTCATTGAAGGCTCTCTGAGTTCCATTCCCTGAGTCTTGTATTAAACGAAGAATATATTTTTTCCACCTGTTCCATACGCACCATGATGGACATCCCTGGCCACTGGCATAGTTAGTCATAGTCGTAAATGAGAAAGGTGCATTTGGGTCACCAGTCTAGGATAAGAATGCGCTTGATAGGTGTCATCTGCTGCACGACTCTGGCTGCAACCGCGACTTATTGAAAAAGCAGAAACCCATTGGGCGATCTGGCTCTGCATGATGACCCGGGGGGCGCACGATCGCAAACGTTTCTTCAAATCACCACGAGCAACCGAAAGAGCAGCCTCGATGACACCGCCACAACTTAAGAGCGCAGACTCTGTTGTTTGCGGGCTGACATACAACGAGTCGTGCTCATAAAAAGCTTTGGAATCAATAATTTCTTGCCGCGTTAGAGCTGTCGGCGTCGTTGCGTTAGTATTTGGCAAATGATTGTCCATATCACGCACTTTTGAGAGCCAACACCATTCTCCAGTGTTGCTCGGTATGTACAAGAAGTACCGCCTCGCGTTGCGCGCGACGGAAGGGAAGGCGCTTCATCGCGCCGAGACAGCCATGCTTGAGCAAGGCGTTGTGCACGGCAACAATGCGCTGTGGCTGCTCTGGGTGTTCGTCACCTTCATCCGGGCTGTGCGACATCATCGCTGCTTCGTACACATAACCGACGGTGTAGGTCGGCGGTACGAGTGGAACGGACGAGGCACGCAGCAAGAGCCCGCCTCGATAGAACCGAGAGGACCGTTGAGTGAATGCGAACTTGAACGAAGTGAGGGCCGTGATTGAATCCCATCTACGCCTCCATCTCCATCCATCCTAACAATCTCACCCGCACCTGGTATCCGAGCTCCGTCGGTAGTCTCGGAGACCATGACGCGGTGTAGCAGTCGCTGACGAGGAAGGAGGAGATGAGTAGCTTATGTAATACCTCTCATGACACGTCGACCCGTTTGACATGAGCAAGAACCCAACAACCTTCGTTTATTACAGTCTTCAAGGCCATGCCAAAGGCCTATCCACTCCCTACTGACCTTTCACCAGCGACCGTCGCAAATGCCGCGTCGTTGGTCCGAATAATTGCTTTTGTCCTTATTTCTGGTGCTGCCATTGCATCTCGTTTATTCGCTGTCATCAACTTTGAAAGTATCATACATGAATTGTGGGCCTATCCCTTTCTTTCTTTCTAAACATTGATCTGACTTGTTCTCGTTCGTTCTCGCTCTCAGTGATCCATGGTTCAACTAGTATGTCCTCATTGGATCGTGGTTGGTAAAATGTGTTACTAATGGCAGGTCAGCCGTGCAACAAAAGTACTCGCGTCTAAGGGTTTCTATGTACGTAGTGCTCAGAGTCCTCACTGGGTTGTTTAGTTGACTCTCCGGCAGGAATTCTGGAACTGGTTTGACCCCACAGCCTGGTATCCATTGGGCCGTGTTGTTGGCGGTACAATTTACCCTGGCCTTATGGCAACGAGTGGTGTTATCTACAACATTCTCCATTATCTTCACCTTCCAGTCGACATTCGGAATATTTGCGTACTCCTTGCTCCTGGTTTTAGTCCCCTCACAGCCTGGGCAACCTACATGTGAATTCATAAGTACCTGCTCGTCTGCCATTGTTCACCCTTTCTATTGCAGGCTCACAAAGGAGTTGAAAGATGAGAGCGCTGGCCTCCTAGCCGCAGCGTTTATTGGCATCGTTCCTGGATACATTTCACGCTCCGTCGCAGGCTCTTATGATAACGAGGCCATTGCCATCTTTCTCCTCATGTTCACTTTCTTCCTTTGGATCAAGGCCATGAAACAAGGCAGTGCGCTTTATGGCACACTCGCAGCTCTATTCTATTTTTATATGGTTGCCGCTTGGGGTAAACGATCCAACCTGATACATTTGAAGTCTAACTTTACGAGCGTTTCGCAGGTGGTTACGCATTTATCACGAACATGATCCCGCTGCATGCTCTCGTTCTCACATTGATGGGTCGTTTTACAAACCGCCTTTATGTAGCCTACTCGTCATGGTATGCGATCGGTACTCTTGCTAGCATGCAGGTGCCCTTCGTCGGTTTTCAGCCTGTCCGTACCAGTGAACATATGGGGGCCCTTGGTATGCCGGAAGTGATACTCTAAGTTTCCTATTTACTAATGCCCATCAGGTGTCTTTGGCCTTTTGCAGATCATTGCTTTTGTAGAGCTTGTTCGGTCTCATGTGTCATCCAAGCAGTTCCGACAGCTACTTTTTGTTTCTGTGATTGCGGCCGGTATTCTCGGCACGTTGGCAATCATTGGTCTGACCTACAAAGGGTGGATCGCACCATGGACCGGACGTTTCTACTCCCTTTGGGACACAGGCTACGCCAAGAAGTGAGTGATGTTGTCTCCTTGAGGATGTGTCCTTGACTGGATGCCTTACTCAGATATATTCCAATCATCGCTTCCGTATCTGAGCATCAGCCCACCGCATGGCCGTCCTTCTTCATGGACCTCCATTTTCTCATATTCCTCTTTCCGGCGGGCGTCGTTCTGTGCTTCAAGGAGCTGCGTGACGAGCACGTTTTTGTGATTATCTATGCGCTTGTAGCAAGCTATTTCGCTGGTGTCATGGTTCGGTTGATGCTTACCCTCACGCCAATCGTGTGCGTGTCAGCAGCAGTTGCGCTCTCCAGCGTTTTTGACACCTATATTGACCCCACGGAGCCGGAGGTGACGGAGGACGATAAGACAGACGCGGCAAAAAAGGACAAGTCGGCTTCAACTCCTGCTTCCGGCGCAACTGTGGCGGAGCTACTGACAGACATGGTGACGTCGGGCGCCTCCGTCAGCAAGAAAGCGAAACCTGCACAGCGTGGAATTGTTGGGCTCGACACACGTGGCGCCGTTATCCTGAATGCACTGGGGATGTTGTTATTCTTCGTTGTTCATTGCACTTGGGTGACGTCCAATGCGTACTCGTCGCCAAGTGTCGTGCTGTCTTCGCATACACAGGACGGGCTACACATTATTGACGATTTCCGCGAAGCATACTATTGGCTCCGGGAGAACACGGCGAAGGACGCAGTCGTTATGAGCTGGTGGGACTACGGCTATCAGATTGCTGGCATGGCGGACCGTCCCACACTAGTCGACAATAATACATGGAACAACAGTAAGTGGTTCGAAGAGCACCCCTTTGATCAGGAATGAATGAAACCTTCTTGCAGCTCACATCGCCACGGTGGGCAAGGCCATGTCTAGCCCCGAGGAGGTTGCGTACCCTATTCTGCGCAAGCATGACGTCGACTATGTTCTTATCATCTTTGGCGGTGTGCTTGGCTACTCTGGTGACGATATTAACAAGTTCCTATGGATGGTGCGCATTGCGCAGGGCGTTTGGCCTGATGAGATCCAGGAACCACAATACTTCACTCCTCAAGGCGACTACCGCGTGGATGATCAGGCGTCACCTGCTATGAGAAATAGTTTGATGTATAAGATGTCGTATTACCGGTGCGTCGGCTGCGGGTTGTTCCTTCTAGGAGAATGGGACCGTTGATGATATGGCCTTCAGATTTGCAGAACTCTTCGGTGGCGGACAAGCACAGGATCGTGTGCGCGGGCAGATGATCTCGAATCCGGGCCCTTCGTTGGACTATCTAGGTGAGCTTAGTCTTACCCGACTGCTCTGTAGTAAATTGTACTAACGCCTACATTTCTAGAGGAAGCATTCACATCCGAGAACTGGATTGTAAGTTGCTTTTTTCTGATTTCATTTGTTTCGAAACATTGTCCTGATTCTTGTGATGCCGCAGGTCCGTATCTATCAAGTAAAGAAGGAGGACCCTCTTGGACGGGACTTGAAAAGTGCGAACGCGTTTAACCAGGGAAAGAAACGCAAGCGGACGCGTCCGCCAGTTCGCCGACGTGGGTTAGTGTCGATCTAGGCTAGCTAGCTAGATTAGATTAGATAATTGTCACGTGTCAGCTTAATATGTATGACGTAATCTCTCGGGTTTATGGCACGTGACACCTGAGTTCACCCTGCCACCGACAACGACAGTGTTCGTTCATGTCTCACGGCAGTACTCCCAGTACTCCTTCAAGTCAAGTCCTCTCTGCTCAATTCGATGAGGGTCAAATACCCCCTATCGTCTTCTCCATTGTTTCGAAAGCTAAAGAGAATAACAATCTCAGGTTCGTTGTCGTGAAATAGTCCGTTGTGCATGGCTATTTCTGACTAGATCCGTACTGTTGTCAGCTCCCTTACACCACGACTTGTGCGTTCTGAGGTAGAAGACAAACTAGGACTTTCCAGTGGAATACTGGATGAGCCCAGATATAAAACCCTCGTGAAGCGCTCAATTCATGATGCTATGGTGTGTGATCTCTTGCTCCCTTTCATCATTTAGGTACCCAATCCATTTACATACACCCTGATCCTGACCAGAAACGTGAATCGGACCCTAGTACAAGTAATCTCGAAGATGGAGGGACAAGGAAGAGTGACTCAAAGCCGAAGGGTGGCCGGAATAGGCATTCATCAGTGTCCAAGTCAATCAAGTCAACGGTGTGTAGTGAAGAGTCTATTGACCGTTTAAATTTACCATATTCCCTAGGAAATTATCGTAGAATCCGATCTCAAGGATGTACCAAGCTCATCTACCTCACATCCCAAAGTGAAATCAGACATGGTTGCGGATACTAACGAAGTATATAAGTTGATGGCATGGTATCCCATTCACACGCTCACTATCTATGCAGGGGAGCGAACCTGTCCGCGTCATTACGAAAGTCAAGTCATCTAATTCAATCGCGCAAGCCGGAAATCAGTCTTCGTCATCCGCCAAGGTTGCATCCTCGGGGCCAAAACGCAAGCGGCCATCTGCTCCTATAGTCCAGGTCCGTGGCCCTGGACGCGATACCATTTCAAAAGTTCATGATTACTTTGGGCAGAGCGACTCTGATGCAGAAACATCAGACGTGACGCCAAGGGTTGCCTCGTCGTCGGACCGTATGGCTGCCATAAAGGTACATATATACTGCTCTGTAAAGCTGCTCGGAACATTCATTACCCGGCTTCGCGAAAGAGTGGTTCGGAAATGTCGTCTCTGGTAGATGAACCCCCAAAGAAGAAAGGCCGTGGCAAATCTAAGGTTTTTTTTTCTGTCCCGTCTCTTTTCCGGGTTTCGAATTAATCTTTTCAATTCAGAACTCCGAATCCGGAAAGGTACAGGCGAAAGCGAAAACAAAGCGCTCAAAGAACTCTACGCAGCCCCTCTCGAAGGATGAAGAAACCATCAAGCGCCTTAAGGTCTCCGTTTTTGACCTCACGGGCCTGTACACGCTGACTCACCTAACCTTCATAGTCCCTCGTCTTGGCGTGCGGTGTGCGAAAGCAATGGGCGCGAGAGCTCGCCAATCTTAGTACTAGCGCACAGATTGAGCATATTCGCAAGACACTTACCGATCTCGGTATGGTGGGGCGCCTAAGCATGGAGCAAGCTGGCAAAATCCGCGCTCGGCGTGAACTCGCCCAGGAATTGGGTGCGTGACCCTGCTGGGAAAACACGAAAATACTGAAGTCATTGCTCACCCAGACGACGTGCAGACGTTTGAAAGGGCTGTCGTATCTGGGAAACCGTTGAAAGCGGAGGGTCGGGGTCGGCGCATGCTTAAAAAGGGTGCTGATACTACCAACGATGCCGACATTGGTTCAGATTCAGGAAGTGAAAGTGAATCCGACCGTCAGCCGCCCAAGGGAGTGAGTACTCATGTGGCTTTCCCTTTAGCGCGACCTGATTGAGTCAGAATACTGCACGGCGGAGCATCATGGCGTTTCTTCAAGACCAGAGTTCGGATGACAACTGAGTCTCTCAGTATCCATCCGCCATAATTTTCCTTGTCGTTGTGGTTTCTTCTATCCTCTTTGCTTTCTCTGAGGTGTCTCAAGCCTACTTGATTACCCACAGTTTTAAAGACGTCATTGATACGTCGTGCGTTATTCTCGAATGATTGACGCGGGGCAATCCGCGTGTCTAATTGCAATACGGGTCTCATACTTGGGGAATAATTCTCTCACCCACACACCTACTTTCTGCAAGATCCATAAGCTGTTAGCTGAATAAGCTCCACCGACTCCCCAGCGCCCCTCTCAACACTCAAAGCTGGGCATTCCCCCCCCCGCCCCCACCTCGAATGGTCTTGAGCAAGCCCTTGCATCTCACGTCGCCCGACAATTTATGGAATCTCGGCCTTAACTAGGCTGGAGGAGACTATTGGTAAGATTGAGTCACACCCACATAGAAGAGGATAAAGAAGGTTTGAGGAGAAGTTGGCGCTTCTATACCCTGAGGTGGATTTTGTAAAAAAAACTGTTAGCTGTCGGCTAGACGTGGAAGGAGCAGGGAGAGTAGCTCATTGCACCCCTTCGGTAGTTTCCCTACGCTTTGAGGTCAAGATACATTTGGGAATCAACGTCGGGTCCTACAGAACCACAATCGGCCCCGAGCTCACTTATATGATATGCGGCTCAAGGAAGCAAATGCCGCTGACAAGGAAGGGGCAAGAGCGCGAATTTCCCAGTTTGCGATGCGGGATCACTGTTAACTACCCTGAACCCGGCATGGCATTATACACTATGGATTCGGTTTGAGAACATCATATAAATACACAAAAACCGATCCTAGATGGGATGTAGCAACGACAGATTCGCAACAAATTCCAGAGAGTTGGCGCGATAGTTATCGTCTCCTACAATTACAGGAAAGAATGGGTCGTCCTGGAAAATAAGCGCCTTTGGGTTTCGTAAATTGTACTGTGGCCACTTAATCCCTAACTTGCCGTTTGGATTGAGGTTTCGAGTGAAATATATGATATAATCCGCCAATTCCCCCCCACCAAACGAATTCAGAAGGTCTGTCGCGTGTGCCTAATGGCAGGGAATAAGCTCTCTTTGGAAAGAGTTTCTAATGATCTAATGAGGACTTACGGCTCCGACGAACGGGGTATCCTTGCCCCGCTTATGAACTGCAAACATCTAAGCAAATGACGGGCTCTGGTACGCAAATCTGGACATACTGAAAGCCCAGCTACTCTGCTTGCGGGCTTGATGTGTCAAGAAGAATCGACGGGGGCCATGAAATACGATATCGCCTTGGATTGCGGCAATCCGTTTGAATTGTGGGCCTGGCCAAGTAATCTCAAGACTATTGAGGGAATAACCCGCAATAAGGCACACCTAGTTCGTTCCTAATCCCCGTATCAAAGGGGCACCCAGCCAGTTGATTGTCTGGATAATATTGCAGGAGGAGGTCCAACTCGTTTGGAGCGGCAGATGGCAACATGAACGACTTCATGTACACCCGCAGGTCGTCTGTGCCGCTGCCATCGTCCACCTTCGGACAAATGTTGGCTAGTGAAAGTATATGAGAACCCACCTGATATTCAGAGACGATAGCGAGAATAGTGAACCCTCGTCGTCGCAATTTCCTGCAATACCCTCAGCATATCCCCTCCGCAGTATGCAAAAGCCTCGTGCCTGTAATCATGGGTACATTTGCTACATGGCCTCGCAGAACCGCGTATTGGGGTGGTTCAGTCAAGAAAACGCCATCGACGCGCGGTAACCAAGCTAATGTAAGCCCCTGTACATTCAGAGAGATGAGATCCCGTCAACGAGTGCTGTCAAATGAATGGGCCTTTACCTGATACGCGAAGAAGTTGGGCGAGATGTCCATAGCATACTTTAACCTTGGGAATGGCACGTTACGAAGACATTCCAAAGTATCAGGACTATTGTCACAAGCTGCGTTTTTAACGAGAGCGTCATAATATTGCTGGCCATGCTCGATGTCTCCAACTGGAATGGGGCCACCCGATTGCATGATTGCACCTCGGAATAATCCTTGTTGGTCACCCTGATTCACTAACATATGTAGGGCCACTGAAATGGCACCCGCGCTTTCTCCCCATCTGATGTAATGTATAAGAGCATACCACAAGAGCGACAGACTGAACTGACATGGTCACTTTGGAGGGATCGCCACCGAATGCCGAGATATATTTCTGGATCCATTTCAAGGAGAGGCGTTCTCCGAGTGGATGAGTTTCACAACGTGAACAATAGGGAGTCAACTCACGATCTTGAAGGCCCAGGTTTCCAATTTTAGCTTCTTTCACCTCTTTCCCTGGTAGGAAGCCAAGCGCTGCAAGGAGGGAACTTTATGTCGAGGTGTTTTGGAGGATGATGTTCAAGTACAACATACCAGAAATGCTAGCGGGCGTATAGACTCGTTGATCAACCACGTACAACCATCGAGATCAGCTCACCGGTAGTTCATACTGACAAAAATCACTGGCTCCCCAATTTCAATGGAGCGGGAAACGATAACCCCACCATCATAACTTCCGGATACAATGCTGAGAGTCGTTCTCTCTATCGCAAGGAAAATGGCACATACGTAGCAGTCCCGCCAATTTCGAAGCCGCCGCCGAAAAACCACTAACCACCCCGCCTATAAGTGAATCTACATCGCATTGGAATGTTTGTAACCATACTTACAACCACAACAGGAAGTCCGGACGACGGCGTGGCGCTCACAGGTGTGACAACATTGATCGTCAGACCTTGTGACACAATGATACTTAGTGCTATACGCCTATCGATGACGAGAGTAGGCCTTACAGTCCTCGCTATCTGTTGTCACATCTTCGTAGAGGCTGGTCACGATGCTGCTAACATCCTTTTCCAACCCTGTGTTCAGCCCTATAGGTAGAATCAAGCGCTGCTGTGGGCACGACGGCCCGAATTTATGAACATCGTAATGGCCTTCATAAGGTGGAAGAGGTTCTGGCAACCGTAGACGCCGGTTGCACGTGCTACAGACACGCTTGTTTGCTCTATTGGCGAGTGGCAACGGTAGTTCGAACTCACGGAGGCTGTGCGTATGGGATACCCAAGAACCGGGCCGTTCGACCTATATAGATTCCGGTGAAAGTTGCGTTATCAAGGTATGCTTGTGGGGCAGAAGGAGCGCTGCCGTAGAACTTCGTCCCCACAAGGGGAGTATTCGATTTCTGCTGCACAACAAAAGGTCTCCTTGTTGAGGTCGCAAGAGCGAAGACTGCCTGCCGTGCAAACAAGGCAAGGGCTACGTGAATCACCCTCATGTGAAGCAGGTCGCCTTTGGGGAAGTGAGAAACCTAATGGTCGAGGGACCTCTTCCTTGTCGTGGCTTTATATAGGGGGTGTGCTTGACACCGCCAGGGGTAGGCGGGGTCGATGGTCCCCATCTATCAAGGTTTGCAAGGTTTCATCACCAGGACAGATCAGTGGTCACAAATCAACATATAGAACCTGATATTTGGCTGGGACTCAATTCAAAGAGAGAGAGTACCTGAAACATACACCAGAGATCTAGATGCGTAGTGCCATGGTCAGACGGTTCCCTGAGTGTGCGTAATCAGGAAAAGACTAAAGCAAATTCTTCGTGATCATGTGAAAGTTGATCCGGTGATTTCAGCCAGCGGCCAGCAGCCAGAAATAATTGTGGGCTCGGCGAAAATTTGGAAGACTGAGGTCGAGGTTAACCAGTGCGCCTTGATTTGATTTGTTGGCACAACTGCCACGATTTGTCACACATCCACTCGAAGTGCAATTACCACAGTTACTGCAAGTATATCTCTTTTCTTCTCACACTATTGTAAAAAGAGGCAGAGACGAGTAACGGCCAGATTGAGGATGGCGCTCGAAGGCGTTCGGTCCGAAAAACCAAAGCCCACTGGTGATTGATAAGGAATGGACAATGATAGCAGCGGCAACGAACGTGAAGCACTTCACTGAGCGTCTTTCACAATCATTCGCGCTGTGTATCCGTTTAAGCGCTCATTACTCCTCGCTATGATTGGCGCGCACACACCACGTCCCCTGAATTCAACAGTATGAGAGAGTGCATCACGTGTGGCGGATGGGTTCGTTGGGTTGGGATACCCGACTAATCCCCGACTAATCGTTCGTTGGAAATGAGTCTAGGGCCAAATATTTCGTAGAGCTTCCTTCCGGCCACCTGATTCAAAACTGGAGATTGTTGAGTAAACCCATCGTGGTCACCTAAACGTTTACTGAAAACCTTGGTTTTACCCGCGTGCTTGCAGTCTTGTTCACATGTTATCTATAATTATAATATTGCATTCAGGATCTTGACTCTAATCACCCACGCGCAACTTGGAAATACGATCCGCTGTCTATCATGGCCGCGTATATTGTGTACCGTATGTACACACCGTAGTGTACGGATAAAGATAGGGAAGAAAAAATCATATGGGGTGTCGCAATGACAGGGCCGCGATATAGTTCAGAGCAGGAGCGCGATAATTATCCTCGTCCGTAATCACCGGAAGCAATGCGTCGTCCCGGAAGATAAGCGCCGTAGGCTTCTTTAGATTGTACTGCGGCCAAGGGATGGTCGCTGCTTTGCCGTTGGGATTAAGGTTCCGGGTGAAGTAGATCACGTAGTCCATCAATTCCCCACCACCGAACGAGTTGATCAGGTCTGTTGCGTGAGCCTAGGGGAATGGAATAAGCCAAGTCATACGAGAAAACTTTGGTTGCAGATCCCCACCGATCCAATGAAGGGAACATTCTTGCCCCGCTTATGAACTACGGGTGCTATCAATGACCTGTGTCTCATTTTGAAACTTTTTCTGACGTACTGAAAGCCCAGCTCCTCTGCTTTCCGGCGCGATGTTTCAATAAGAACCGGCGGGGGCCATGGAACACGATGTCACCCTGAATGGCCGCAATTCTTTTAAATTGTGAAGCTGTCCAGGTAAGATCAGTTCGAGTTCATGCAGGGGAGATAGACTTCTAGGCGGCATACTAAGCGCATTCCTAGTCCCGGTATCAAATGGGCATCCGGCCTCTGGATTCTCTGGGTAATATTTAAGGAGACGGTCTATTTCCTCTTTTGGGGCTGTTGGCAACATAAATGACTTGAAGTATGTCGCCGTCTGTGCCGTATTGCTGCCTCCTCTTTAGGTGAATGCAAATAAATGGGTATAGATGAGAACCTACGTGACGTTCAGGGATGAAAGCGAAAACATTGAACCCTCGTCGTCACAGTTTCCTGGAATACCCTTAGTGTTCTGTCGCACAACACATTGTAGAATATCATGCCTGCGATCATGGGCACGCTTGCTACGTGTCCCCTCTGAACAGCCGTTTGCGGGTTCTCAGTCAAGAAAACGCCATCGACGCGGGGTAACCAAGCCAATGTAAGCCCCTGCACATTCAGAGAGATGAGATCCCGTCAACGAGTGCTGTCAAATGAATAAGCCTTTACCTGATACGCGAAGAAGTTGGGCGAGATGTCCATAGCATACTTTAACCTTGAGTATGGAACTTTACGAAGACAAGCCAAAGTATCACGGCTATGGTCGCAAGCAGCATTCTTTACGAGAGCGTCATAATATTGTTGGCCATTCTCGATGTCTCCAACTGGAATGGGGCCACCCGATTGCATGATTGCACCTCGGAATAATCCTTTTTGTTTGCCATTGTTGACCACCATATGCATAGCCACTGAAATGGCACCCGCGCTTTCTCCCCATCTGGTAAACTGTATAAGGACACGCCGCAAGAGTGGCAGAATACGTGACTGACATGGTCACCTTAGAGGGATCGCCGCCAAATGCTGAGATGTATTTTTGGACCCATTTCAGAGCAAGGCGTTCTAAAAAAAAAATATTAGCGTCGAGAGGTGAGTAAAAATAAGTTGACTGACGGTCTTGTAGGCCCAAGTTTCCAACCCTTGCTTTCTTCACTTCTTTTCCGGGCAAAAATCCGAGCGCTTAAAAGTACGCAAGTTTGAGTCAATGGTTTACAGCAGAAAAGTCATCTGTATTCAACTCACCGGAAAGCCTGGCAGGCAAGTGAGTTTTCATGAGAAGGTCCCACGCTGTATGGATCAACTCACCGATAGTTCATACTGACGAAAAGAATCGGCTCCCCCAACTGAATGGAGCGGGCAACAATAAGACCACCGTCATACCTTCGTGATTCTAAAACGTAAGACATAGACATAGCTGCATGAGAGATAGAACGTACGTTGAAGTCCCGCCAATCTCAAAGCCGCCTCCAAAGAACCACTTGGGAGCATTATTCATAAAAGGCGAGCCAACGGCAGTCAATGATGCTTACCACCACGACAGGAAGCTTTGACTTCGGCGTCGCGTCCTTTGGCGTGACCACGTTGATCGTCAGGCCTGTTCGGGAAGGAATTGCTCAGTGCAACGAGGCAACTGAAGACGAGAGAGGTCACCATACAGTCTTCGTGGTCCGGCGTCAAACCTTCGTACAAGCGGGCTGTGATGTTTTAATATGCCCTTCTAACTTCGTGTCGTGCAAACGGGGAAGGACCAAGCGCTGCTGCGGACAAGACGGCCCATATTTCTGTACCATGTAATGGCCCTTATAGGGCGGGAGGGCGTTTGGGACGCGCAAGCGCCGATCGCAAATCCTGTTGTGTAACGACATTATTCATTAATTGTGCGAGGGCAGACAAAGGACAAACTGGAACTCACGGAGGTTGTGCGTAAGGAATCCCGAGGAACTTGGCCGTCTTGAGTGAGCAGATCCCGGTAAACGTTGCCTTATCAAGACGTGCGTTCGCGGTAGAGCCAATACCGTCGCAAAACCCGGCAGTCAGAGGTGCGTTATGTTTCTGTACTACGAAAGGTTCGAAATGAGTAACGAGGGCCAGGGAAGCCTGGCCCGCGAACAAAGCTACAAGTACACAAGATATCCGCATTTCAAGTAATCTGTCTTGTTGCGGGTAAGAGCTTGATGAGACTGAAGAATACATTGGGATTTTATAGTCCATAGGACCCGCCTTTGATAATGCTACAGGTCTGTGGGCTTTGAGAAAGCCCTATTAGTCACGCGATTCCGAGGCATTTCCGGGATGGAGCAGTACTTGTTAATGATATCCTAAACAGGACGACCAACACGGCGCAACCAAGAGCAAGAAGTTTCTTCTTCATAAGACGACTAGATTGCCCCTGACACGAATCCTCCAATCGGGCGTCGCCAAAGCCATGTCCGGTAGGCTGTCCACACCTCAGAGCGAGTCTTCGGCCAGGGAAGACGAATGAATGGGTAGCAGAGTGGAGCGTCCTGGCACAGTTGAAGTCCATGAACCATCATGATATTTTGTTCTCGTCGAGTCAATCTGGGATCGCATGTGATAAATCCAATGCAAACCAGTGGTGAGAAGAAGGCTCTACACCTTATGACGGCAAATACGAACCCTGAAGTTAAGCGAGACAAGACAAGGCTTAACTTCTCAAGGGCGTGTTGATCTTTGAGAATCTGCACGATCTGACGCATCCACTCTCAGCCGGAGTATACCATATTCACGATCTTGCAATCATACCCTCGATACCTCTCCCAGAGAACCTTAGAACGGGCATAGCCAAAGGATATCAAGATTGGCAACGGGAGAGAAGCCGTAATGTGTTGCGTGAAGGGGAGGGGAAGGGGGGGGATTCAACCGCGCCACATGTTGATGGCAGAGGGTCGAATTGATCGGCAAACATAAGGCGTACGCCTCATTTCAAGTAGATGATGTCCGAGTCTGAGTAGGGACACCCTAGTTTACGAAAACGTTGACATGAAGACAGCCGCGCGCGCGCGCGCGCGAAAAGATAATGAACCTACATCGAGTATCTCTTAACCACGAGGTAGTTAAGGAACAGATGCGATGCGAATATAACGGCAGTGGAAACCGGCGTGGTTGGAGCGACTCCGTAAAGAAAACAAACAAAGACGAACATGCGGCTTTGACATACCACTCAACGATGGGTCGCACCTATACCCGCTTATGGGTGGGCAGGAAGTAGATGCTCACTCTTTGACGCCCACGAATCCAAGACCAGCCATTCGCTGGGGACACATTATCGGACCACCCAAGCCAATCAACACGGGGCCAGCTAGGAGGAGGACAATGCTGACTTCCATGCCAGAGGATTGATTTACGTGGGAGATAAAAATATGACCTTTATCGATGTCCGGGACCCGGTGATGGTTGGCAGCTTTGCGTTATGTGGTTGTGTAGAACTGAGCGCTGATACCAATTATTTCCTTTTTTTTGACCCAGACCTGGGCCCTCGGTTTCAGAATAGGGCAATCCCTCTGATCCTCTAGATCGGATCATATACTGTAATATGCGATTTGCGATTGTTCCTTGTGAGTTCAGCAAAATCCGGCCTTTCCGTCCTGTCCCGCAATCCGCAATCATTAATGATAAAAGGAAACATCTGGGCAAATTAATGGCTGGGCTGCTGCAAAGAAAGTGGCCAAGCGCAACAGATAGATAGAGTACCCACCCACGATCGTTGAACCCTCCCTCTCCCTCCCCCAGCGCCTTGGCTCAAGAAGGCACAAGGGAGGAAGGGAAGAGGGAGAAAGGCAATTAAACATGGTCTCATAAGTTTTTGTGAACCGATGCTGGGGCTCTCTCTACACTATCGTCTGCATGACTCTGGGAATGATGGTTTTTCCCGTAGGTCTATGTGAAATACATGTATATCCATGTGGTGGTGGCACCGCAACAAGCTTGACACTTGCGGTCGTGGCAGATACTCCAACTCTCAACAAACGAAGCAAAGCAGGTAAAGAATATATATAGGCTGACATGGGAGAGACTCGCCCGCACCGCGTTACACATGTGGGATGTTATCGTTGATCGCTTTTAACAGATCTGCTGCGGCCTGCGTGCTCCCCACCTAAAAAAGCACACCACACACAGCATATCACACATTTCAAGTATTTTTTTGAGGAATGGCCAAGTTTGGGGTAGAGAGAAAGAGACGCACCCGCAAGTTATAATGAGTCGTCCCACTGGGCGTCAACACGCTAAATCGTAGATACCGCGGGTCCTGAGCGATTGCACAGCCCATGCCTCGGAAGAGCGTCACATTCAGCAACACTGCGTATACGGCGTCCTTCCGCATCACTTTTGTGCGTGCAGAAGGATATAAGAGGGGAAAAGGAAAAGCAATTAGCTGGAGGGCCCCGTATGGAACGGCGCCGGCTCGACTTACCAGTCGCGCCCCGCTGTGATCGAGCCGCCGTCGATTGAGACGCAATAAGCCCGACCCACGCTCCTTCCATTGGTTCTGTTCGCTGAGCATGAATAACTTTCCCCGCACGCTGTGCACCGTCTCATCCTCTTCTTCACCCGTAAGCACTGGAAAAGAGAGAAAAACCCGAATCAAAATCGCGCTCTCCAGCTGTGCAATGCAGCTGCGCTCACCCTCCTGCTCAGCCCACTTCCCACCCGTGGTATGTTCTCCCCAGACCGCTGAGCCTCCATCGATCTCATCATCATCACCGCCCGAACCTGACCCAGCTCGTAATCGTTCTACAAACGTCTTCTCAGCCCCTGCGCTGCCTTCACGCCAACTAGTGCTCTCCCCGCTGTTCTCGCCAGGGGGGACACTATCGCTATCTCCGCGAGCACGCTTCGCTGCTGGTCCAGCACTCGCGCCAAATAGGCCCTGAGCACCCCCCGTCGCATATGATGCAAACGGGTTCGACCTTGCCCCCGTTCCGGGACCTGGGGAGCCAGAGCGACGTACGGGCGACCGGCGCGCGCTGCAACTGATGCGAATGGCGACGCAGC
>WTXG01000046.1:0-209511 GCA_022496185.1 Multifurca ochricompacta | reverse complement strand
AACCACGTGAGGCGCTTCCAGGACGAGGTGTGAGCATAATTCAACAGTACTTCAACTTCTTTCACGCATTCATTCGAACGGCCGCACTTCCTGATAGTGAGGCCGGACCCGCCAACCACGCAGAGTAATGCGAATAGCGCTAGTCGATGAGCAGCAGCATGTGGACCCAACACGGTCGAGCGATGGGTGGTGGCTAGGACTCGGTGATCAATCGGGTGGCGGAAGGATGTGGAGATGTGGAGTCCGTCCTAATTAATGGGTCGTAAGTCTGGCCCTTTTCCCACTCTGCGCCCCTAGGTTCCACCCACCTTCCTTCACACTCTTGTTCGCCTATACCACATCCCTAGGAGTTCTCATCTTGGTCGGTCACACTGCATCCTCGCTTGCTTTGGCTTACCTCACACACAGCTATTCTGGGCCATCATCTCTGCTGACACTCATCACACAAAACAGTGAAATCTGCCTGCTCGCCATTGAAAGAGCCGAAATTTGAATATCACATTGGAGGAAAGGAAGAATTTGATGTCACAGGATGCTGCTGGGCTGGGGAGGACGATTTATTTCCGTAACAAGCAGGGCGACGGCATTCTCCTCCTTAACACAGATAGGACACGTACATGAATCCGAACCTGAACTACGCCCAGTAGTGCGTGGGCCTGGCTCGGGCGCCGACCTTGGCACGCATACGTACGAGTATGCTCGACCTCAAAGGCATGGGGAAGGTTGTTCAACGCCGTGCCGTCCTACGCGGGGTAAAGGCGCCAGAGTGGACCGACAGGATCGACACTGGCCTCGTCAATTGGACAAAGACATACATTTGGATGGCTGACGAGTAGCCCGATCGCACTCAGGCGAAGCTACTTCTGCACCAAAGTGCGCCACTCTCACCTTCCTTCGGATGCGCTTTACCGTGCGCCGAGTGAGTATCATCCCTGTTTGTAGGGTCATTTGCAGCAACCACGGGTCGTTCAATCATAACCAGCTTGCGGCGCTGCAAATTCTTGTGTAATGTAATGACAACTGCAGGTGCTAATGCGACCACTCCACAAGCATTTTTTTCAGCCCTGACACGCAGAGTCAGCCCTTTTGAGGCCGCGCTTGACTTTACGATGAAAGTCCGGCCGGGTGACGAACCCGCTTCAGAGCTCTTGTATAGCTTAGGCGCCGGCGCTGCGGTGTACGGCGACCCGGATGGTAGGTACGCTGCATTCCTTGCCCGTTCGGAGCAGGACTACCCTGCGCAGTTGTGGTTCTTCTGGAACGGGACTCCGGGTGACTACGCACGCACGCGGGTAGTGCCGGTGCCGCGACGCCATCGGGATCCAGTTCGGCCGCGGGTACCACGGCAAGTAAGGGAAGCAGCAAAAATGGTGCACGGGTCTTGACTTGGGGACTTGGGGCAGCCTGTTTCTTGGGATAATCCTTCTTTTTTTGCATGGCCCGTGTACCTTTCCCTTGCTATGAAAAATGCCTTTCAGTACTTGGTAAACAAAGATCCTCGCTCGTTTACGTGGGTTTAAGGCGAGCAGCAACCGCCAAGGAGAGCACTACTTCCTTCTGATAATCACAATATTGCTGCAATCATGGAAGCGGAGGGCCATTCATTCTAGGTCTAGAAATAAATCCACAACCTTCCCCGCTGGTAACGTGGGTTTAGGCGAGCAGCAATTACCAAGGAGAGCACTCTTCCTTTTGATGGTCACAATATTGTTGCAATCATGGAAGTGGTGGGCTACCCATTCTAGGTCTAGAAATGAATCCACAACCTTCTTGGTGGAGAGTGCCAGTATGTTCCGCCTCTCTGATGGACGGTAAGGGATCCATACGGGGATCACGCAGGTACCTTAGTGGATGAAATGCGTTCATAAGAAGCAAGAAGGGAAGGGCGTAGTGAGGACACTTTATTCTCAAATCATGCAGCTCAGCTTCATAGTCTTGTTTGCGGTCAGGCGTGAAGGTGAACGCCGTTTGCTCACATGAGCATCCTTGCTGCGCCGCTCACAGGTCCATGAATACCTGGATTGGATTCTTCCTCGCACTTACGTTTCTTTTGCCCCAGGAAAAAAGGTATAAAGGAAACACCTTTTTGTCGCTTTACCAGTAACCAACTGTTTCTCCCCACACCGTCACACTTACACACTTACACACCTCTGAAGTTGTACCAAGGTATATACCCTGTTCTGCGATACCTGCTCCTTGTCGACGACACTCACCGCCTTCTGCCCGCAGAATGACTTATACAATCGTAGTGCAGGTCTATCAGACGAACCCGAACGCATTCTTCCGCTGCGTCGAAAAGACTTCTTGGAAGTATGCCAATGGCGCCACCTGGAGCGAGACCGACGGAGCCCATGTGCTCAGGATGGGTGATAGCGGAACGTCCGGCTGCCTTCGCTTCGTGTCTGACACTGGGGAGTGCTTCATCCTCGCACTCGGCGTTCATAACTATAAGCGATGGGGTGACATTGTCCCGAACCTTTCTGCTGAAGATACTGGCGTCGTCATCAACCCTCAATACTACAGCAATGAACATCGTAACCGCGAGGAGCAGAGGGAGAAACAGCTGTCGTCATTCAAAATCGATAACTTGAAAGGTCGCAACCTCAAGTTTGACTACATTGTGACTGAGGGCAAGGACCTCAAGGTCAACCTCATCATAGGATGAAAAGTAAGTTCATCTACGTTTACTTCATCTTCATTTACACTGATTCTTTTTCTTTTTCACTGTTTACTCAGCTTCCTAAAGTGTCTTCTCAAAATGGTTTTGAAAAATCGCCATTCAAACTCGTTATTCGAAGTGTTCTTGTTCGTATTACGAAAGTAGTCTGTGAAAAATGGAAGGTGTCAATGAATACCAACAAGCCCTGTGATACTAACTTGTGTGTTCTGAGTATTATTTTGAAGCGCGCCGCAGTGTGTACTACTAACACCGAGTCGCCGCCCCCCCTCCCGAGATGGCCGATGACTAAATCGCGCTCGTAGTAAGATCGCTTTCTTTAACAACAAAAATGGTCCCCTAAGGCAGTTAAGTCGTCGGCAGTCCGTCAAGTCAACATCCTAAAATGAGCTAAATGCTGTGTCAAAAAAGCTTTTTTTTTTTTGATTTTTGAGAAACGAGGCGATATCTCAACACATCCGCCCCAGGTCTCTCCCTCCCGATGATGAACACATCAAGTAGTTTAATAGTAGTTTATTTTAGTTTTAGGACAACTACCCGAACGAAGCGCTAAACCACTCCTGTAAAAAATTCATCATCAAATTATGTGCATTTCACACTTATGCCTGCCGTGGTAGAACCTCCAAAAACGATTAATATGTGCGTTGTGCGTGGCATGTGTGAGTGTGTGTGAGAAAGAGATAACGGCGTGGGTGTGAACCATCATGTGTGAAGGTTCGTCGACTACAGAAACAGGGGAATATATACTAGCCAAGTGGATGGGAGTGAGAAGCAACTTAGTGAGAGAGGAACTAATGAATATACATTCCCACTCGTGTCGCTCTAAATTTTGTGGGATGTGGATACCTTCCCTTCCTTCCTGGAAGAAACTGCACGGGGCTGAAGTGGGTCTGGGGCTAGATTGGGTTGGGCCGACCGGTCAAGGTTGACTTTGCGCGCATGTGTGTAGGAGAGGATAAAACTTTGGTTCCGTTCCGTAGATTTGGTAAATGGCGGAACAGTGAAGGAAGGGAAAGAAAGAAGGTGCGTAAGGGTCTCCTCCATTACTGGCTTTTTTAATGGTTTTATCCGTTTTGAATGTCAACGTCAAAGAACGTGTGATAGGGGGAGATAAGTAATTATATCGGATATCCGAGTTGTGTGCACACGAGTTGCAAGATAAGGCCAGAGGGGGAAAACATAATGTAACATGACGTAGTAGTGGCAAATAGAGCCTGTAGTCCGTTTGTGAGCCCAGCCCTTGAAATTGGATTTTCGGTCAGCGCGATGCCTTGGAGGATGACCTTGCACGTGAGCGTCAACGCAACGTTAATGCTTTTTTTTTTTTGAGCTTCAGGGAGAATGAAGTAGGGCCACGCCGATGCGCTGACCACGAACACCGTACGGATGCGAGAGGTCCTCATCGACCGAAACGACGAATCGGCCACGACATGCCCTTGAACACGCGCAGGCAAAAGCGAGCGCGTGTCCACCGCTACTTGAGCTGCGTAGGGCCGAAGACGCCGTTGGATCGGCCTAGCCCAAGCGAAATTTAGAAAGAAAAGAGAAGAGAAGAGAAGAGCAAAAAGATGAGAGGTCGTTGTTGACAGGGATAAAAACGAACGCGAGAGCAAAATAAGCAAAAAAAAAGATATGAATGACGCACAATATGGGCAAGCCTTGGATGCGCACTCGGTCTGCAAACATGGTTGCCCGCATCAAATTGTTCACCTTGGGATCGGAAATGGTGGAGAACTTGCCGAGAAAGTTGAGGCGGGGTGGAATCGCCAAGAGGTCGACGACCAACTCGTCTTCCCACTGGTATTCGGGGACGGGGATGGAGGGATAGCGCGAATTAAAATGGGTGTTAGACATCGTTTGTGGTGGGTTGATAGAGCTTCTGTTTGGATCGGTGAGGGGGACGGGGGCCGGCAAGGGCGGGGTAGATGGCCATGAAACTCTAGTGGTTGTAGCAGTAGTAGCAGCCATGGGGATTGCTAATGAAGAATACGGGCTCGATCTAAATACTGAACGAGATGAGGCGGGAACGTTGGATGACATGGTAGACGAGTAAGTGACGAGACGAGGAGACGAGGGATGAGAACGAAGGACGAGAAGGACGAGGGCGAGTAAAGATCACGTGATTAGATAAACCAGTAAATTGGCTCAGCCTGGTGGATCTGATTTGATCACCCACCCTCGGAGACCCTCACCCGCACACGCACACGCACACACAAATACACACGACCCCGTCCCTCCCTCGGCTCAGTTGCTTGTGGGCATCCAACTCAACATTTTCTTGGTTTCTATTTCATTCAACTCACAATCATTTAGGATAACTAAACCGTGCAAAAGCTCCTTCCCACTTCCCCTTCACACTGTAATGATGGCGCACTCCCTTTGTTCACTCCCTCCCGAACTTATTGAGGAGATCATCATCAGCTCTGCACTTCTAGGTGACACACGTTTAGCTGCTTCTCTGGCCAGGACCTGTCGCTTCTTTCGTGCCCTCATCTATCATCAGTTCCACAAGCATCTCTGGCGTGAGATGTTTCTCGTCGTCTTTGATAACCCGCACCCAGCTGGAGACGTGCGCACCCACGGAAGAGCCCCACAGTCTCATTCGTACCTAGCGAACAAAGGAAAATTTAAATCTTATCTTTCCATTGATACTTTTCCATGGGAGGATGAGTATAAGCGACGTATCTGGACAGAATCCTTTATCCTCCGACGCACACATTCTCCTCCCGATTATCCCTCCTTCGATATATCACCCGACCTGCCTTCTAATAATAAGGAGCTACGTACTGTCCTAGAAACCCTCCTCCGCGTCGTCTTGACTGCCGCCCCGCTCCCGTACGATGCCCTCGCCTCCATCATGTCCCATCATCACCCATATGGACCCTCACACCCGCATCCGATTTTCTCCCCTCTCTTTGTCGTTGCAAACACGCAACCTACCCTTGCCCTTGGCTCGCGCAACACAACTTGGCTCACGCGCGTCCTTGCTCATGGTCTTCCTAGCGCCTTCATGGCGCGTCTCATCGCATTTGACGAGAAAGGCGAGGTCGACGTTCAGAAGCGTCCACTAGAGTGGGATGGGTTGCTCGCAAAGCTTGTCGCACAAATCGGTTTGATGATGCCCATCAACTCCGGATGTTCCGTCAGGCAACCCCACCACACAGTTCTCGTCTCCCCATTCCCAACTATTCCCGAAGACAGCGAAGGTAACGGTGGAGACACAAATGCACATGCAAGTAGTGCGATGTCGACTACTGATTTGGTCGGGAACCCAGACGATGGTGATCGCGGACCCAGAACCACGATTCGGATGATCCCTCTTTGTCTGATATGATTCAAATTTTGAGCCCCAGAGCGAGAGCGATGATGAGAGCGAAAGCGAGATTGACGGTGACGAGGTGCTCGGCGCCATTGCGACTCCCGCGACGATCTCCCTGGATGGCGTACGTCGCCTGGCACGCGTCCGTGTGTACAATATGGCCTACCTACACACATCCCGTTCCTTTGGACCCTTTCTGCCGCTTGACGCGCTGCACTCTCCAGGTCATTTGAAACCAGATTCTGCAGCATGTAACTGTTCCAAGGTGGAGGAGGAGGGAGAGGAGGATGCGTGGTTCTCACTGACTGCAGTTCCCCCAGTCCCGCCGATCCCAGATACGAACTCCTTCTTGAGTGCGCTTTTGGGAACCGATGGCTCCAATAATTCTGATGACTCTGATGACTCCGAAGACGAGAACGTGGACTCTCCACCTGAATACACCAGCCATCCATATGCCGTGGGTGATGACGCCGAGGGTGAGGAAGAGGAAGAGGAAGAGGAGGAGGGAGAGGATGCTTCCTTGTCCCATTCAAACTTAGAGCAAGAGGAAAGCAGCAGCGCATCTGCCTCCGTCCCTCCTCCGCCTGCTGCTACATCCAACACCCGCCGATCACACCTGATAGAGACTCGGGGAGATCAACTACACTTCGACTGGGCATGGATAGCAGCTGCGCGTCTAGTTATCGAGCTGAACCTGTGGGATCTGCTCATGATCCGACATCAAGGTGTGCTTCGTGCACTGCTTAGCCTCGAGGGACTGCGCCCCTTCTCTGCGCCGGGCTGCCCCCCGGCTGCGCATGAAGTGGAGGACGAGGATGCAGAAGGGGATAGGCGAGATTTTAAGGAAGGGGAAGGGTGGGACTGGGCGGGTGTGGAAGGACAGTGGAGGTAGGTGACAGTATTTCACACCGATAATCATTTAATGGTAATGCCTAACCCCTGGCGTTTCTAGACGATGTGTGTGTTGGCTAGACTATCGGGACTTGCTCGGTACGTTGCGCTAACAATCCGTATCCCCCCCTCCTCCCCCATTCCCATCCTTGGCTCACCCCCCAGCTTCACGTTTCCCTCCCTCCTATCACAGGTAACAATGTGCGCGCTTTCTTTCCCCCCACCCTCCTCTTATGCTTCTGAAACGATTCGCTAATCTACCTAAACGAACACAGGCACAACCACTCTCAAGACGATTCAGCAATCCAGCTTTGTACGAAGTGATGCGTATCATTCCACTCACACTACGCATCACACACTATACACGCGCACCTCCTGCTTGGCCAGGCAGACCGACCATTCACGTCTCCGGTAACTGGCACACCTCAACCTCACCACCCGAGCTTGCACGCGTTCGTGGGACGGTTGAGATGACTGCATCTGGCGATGTGCGTTGGACACTTGTGAGTCTAGCTAGTTAAACAGCCTTAGCGCCAAAGTTGGCATGCAAACAGGGTGGAGGTGGGGAGGGAGGAAGAGAGGAAAGAATAAGAAAGGAACTGATGTGTTTTTTTTTTTTCCCATGACGCAGGTATCATTCCGCGAAGATGGAGAGGGAGAATGGGCAAGTGAGGGCGTCCAACTCGGTGGACGTGGTTCAGCCATGGGTGTTATTGGCATGTGGACTGGTGCAGAGCACGAGCCATCCGATCCGCTTGGTGCGTTTCCTCCCTTCCTCTTCCATATATAGTATTACTTTTTTTTTTGCTAAGGCATCTGGGTTTGGTTGTTTTCTTTTTTTAAAGGCCCATTTTGGGCGTGGAAGGTTGGACCTCTTGGGAGTAATGCCGTAGCCAATGACAAGAGCAGTGTTGGAAGTGGCGCGGATACCCGTGCGAGTTGATCTGGGATCGGGTAGCACTATGCGGCCAGTGGTGGCTGGTGGTTTTAGTGGAGGAAGTGCCCTACGTAACGAAGGGGTGGAGGGGTGAAAAGGAAGGTGGGGGGCTTTAGGGTAAAGCTGACCTGTGACCTGACCTTGTAACCCACCATCAATTTTTTTTTCTATTTGGTCCACTGCGTTGCGTTAACGCATGGTTACGGTGCACGGTAGGGACACCTTGTACATCACTTAGTCAAGGAATGACTGATGGCTCGTATTATACCCACCCACTGCCACCGCCAAGCACCCACTAAGTTAGTCCATTCTTGTTTGTACATGTATGGTCTGCCTCGCATGAACTTACTTCAAACGCCCACCAAGCAACAAGATAGCCCGGCGATCATGTAGTTAGAAGCACATCTTCTTGAACAACACTTTGAATTGGAAGTGCTACAAGTGAGACTCAGGTAATACATTCGTTCAACTGACCGATCCAAGCAAACAAACCAAAAAAGCAAACAACAAGCATAAAACCGAAAGCACAACGAAAAACGAAGGGTGGAATGGGATGGAGCGGAAGGGGGGAGGTACAGGAACTCACTTTAAAAGTTAAGTCCTAAGCGTTCAAGTCTTAGACGTTTGGCCCCCTCCCCCCAAGCACGATCGTCAGCACCCCCACACTACACCATGTATATGTATAACTGTCCAAAACTCGTTACCTTCTTTGCAGCGCAGCCAATTTTGGTCGTGGCGGTTATCGGGACTGTAGAATTAGAATATGAAATCCTTCCAGGGATCGATCTTCCTGATGGGAACCCAATAGGCATCGGTGACCTAATGAAGGTACACGCGGCAGATAATTGTAATTGTTGGAATTGGTGTTATTAATTTTTGATAATTGAATTGATCACAACCGAGTCGGAGCGAATCCTTTAGGAACCCCACTCGTCGCTTACAACTTCGCAGATAAATAAGTGATTGACCTAATTGACTGACTCTTCTAAACGATTGCCATAAATCGGGCTCCCTTGGATCAACAGCATCTCATTCTCTTCTGTTTCCTTCCTATTTTTTTTTTGGTTCATGTACCTTCGACAAGTCGAGGTGAAGAGAGCTCTCGTCTATGAGGTTTGGAGGAGCGCACTCCGGGATATCGCCCACCGGTCGGAAGTATCATTCCGTGTTCCCTTAGATAATCTATTAAACTATTTATTCACTACTACGTTAGCCCCTCACGGCCCCCTCACAATAGCTCTAAGTTCTCGTACGCAAAAGTCGTAATTAGATTAGCTGTCAGGAGACCACACCCGCCAAAATCTCTCTGCATCATGTAGCCATGAAAAGAAAAGCAACAAAAAAAACTTACTAAATAAATAAATAATACCGCCTATTTAGGGTTAAAATCCGGTTATCTTTTGTGCTTGTGCTCCGCTTGTCCTGTCTAAGCGTGCGGAATTGCGGAACACGGACTGACACAGAAGAAGAGAACCGCCATCATAGCAATGTGGTTTGACGGTTATGTCGCTCCCGTCCCCGAGTGTATCGAGTTCTTTCGAAAACGATTGATGGACAGGTGTCGCGTTGGTACTGCCAAGTTCGACTGCATTGGCTGGCCCTTGCTTTATCTTGATTCGTAGGGAGAAAGAACAGGTACAGTCAAACTAAGGGTGAAACCACCCCCCCCCTCTCGCTCGTATAAAGCGAGCCTGTTTCAAGTTATCATTACCACATTACCGAGGATGCTCTCCATTTCACTCCTCTCCCTCTCCCTCTCCTTGGCCGCTTCTACATGGGCTACGCCATTCTCCACCAACTATAATTATGATACCCGCAAAGACTCTCTCTTTGTCCTCGCTCCCCTTCTCACAGCAGCTCATGAGGCTCCTTACGGTCTCGTCAACAATTCATACATCATCATGTTTAAGAAGGACCTATCGCCCGTGGCTATGAACAATCACTTCAACTTCCTCCAGTCAGCACACTCCGAGGACCCTCTCTTAGAACGTGACAATGGCATCCGTCACGTGTTCGACAGTCATATCAAGGGTTATGCTGGAAAGTTCACCGAGAATGTCATCGACAAGATTCGTGAGATGCCTGAAGTCGACTATGTTGAGCGCGATCAGATAGTCAGCACCCAACATATCCAGGAACCTGCACCTTGGGTGAGTGCCATAACTACCTTACATATTTGGGATCATATATCTGACTCATTGTAATTTCATTATCAGGGTCTTGCACGTATCAGTCACCGTCCCAAGCTTACACATGGTACTTTCACCCAGTACGAGCACCAACCAAGTGGTGGTGAAGGCGTCGATGTTTACGTCATTGATACCGGTATCAACATCCATCACAAGGACTTCGAGGGACGTGCGTCATGGGGCAAGACTATCCCTGTGAATGACTTTGATGAAGATGTCAATGGTCACGGTACTCACTGCGCTGGGACGATTGCGTCGCGCAAATACGGTGTCGCAAAATCTGCGAATGTTATTGCGGTCAAGGTGCTTGGATCGGATGGGACTGGGAGTAATTCTGATGTGATCTCGGGTGTTATTTTCGCTGCCGAATCTGCGGCACTGAAGGCGAAGGAGGCGGAGGAAGAGATCAAGGCGACTGGGACGACGAAACACAAGGGATCTGTGGCGAATATGTCATTGGGTGGTGGACGATCTCGTGCTCTGGATCAGGCAGTCAATGGTGCAGTCGACACTGGCCTCCATTTCGCTGTCGCGGCGGGTAACGAAAACGACAATGCATGTTTTTACTCTCCCTCTGCCGCTGTGAAGGCAATCACAGTTGCGGCGTCCACGCTTAGTGACGAGCGTGCTTGGTTCTCTAACCATGGTCCTTGTGTTGATGTATTTGCCCCCGGTCAGGATATCATTTCTACTTGGATTGGATCTGATTCTGCGGAGAATATCATTTCCGGGACATCTATGGCATCACCTCATGTTGCCGGTCTTCTGGCATATCTCCTTTCCATCTATCCCTCCAAGAATTTCGACCCTTTTACTTCGTCACACGTTCTCTCCGAACTGAACACGCAACACCCGCCCACCGAATCTCTTACGTGTATATATGAAGCAGCGTACAAGGTGATGCCACGATGGGTGTCTGGGTTCCTTCCCCCGCCCCAGTTGGTTCATGCTGTCACCCGGATTGGAGTTGACCCGCTTAGCCCTTCTGAACTGAAAGCGGCACTGCTAAGGCTGTCGAGCGGGAACTTGCTCACGCGGGTTGATAGAAATACTCCCAATTTATTAATATTCAACAACCATACTAGCGTTTTTTGATGTTTTTTTATTTATTTTACTTTTTGGACTCTATTAAAAAAGGCTGTCATTCTATGACGTTTTGTGTATGTATTTTCACATGTACTAACCAGTCTCACTCAGCTAGCTTTTTTTTTTTTCTTGCATTTTTTACACAATTATATCGTAAATAAGGCACTGCGTTTCTCTCAATTTGGTTTTGGAACATTTTGCGGGTCAGGGTGTGGATTGTTCTCTCTCAATGCTTACCCGTCTCTAGACCTCATGCTCCCAGAGGGATTTGCACTGGATTCGCGCAACTTAATCGTCCAGTCCTGTAACGTCGCAAACGTAAGTTTCGATACATGTGACCTCCATCGCGGGATTCCAGAGGCTGCACGACGACCCCTCCCACTGACAAAATGATCATACTACCCTCTTCTACTAAGCATGCAGTCTCTTTGGACTGGCACCTGTGGGTTTCTCCTTCATACGTGATACTGGCCCTGGTCGATTCCCGGCAAAAGAGTTGGTCGAATCTCTCGAAGGGGAAGGATAAGCGTCACGTAGAGGATTCGTTGAAACCGCATTTATAAATGGATCATAAGCTGAAACAGAGTCACGCAGGGTCAACAAAGCCAGTGGAAAGTAATTCTTGGGGCGTTTCGGGGAGATGATATGAGAACCTGTAGCGGGATGGGGTCTCCGTGCTCAACTTGGGGAGAGGAGGGTGTTACACCACCCCATCCCACCACGACGCAATATGCGCCCATCCCATCACCCTTTCCCTGGATTTCCACTACCCCTCCCCCCTGATCGGACCCGGTCGCTCACGAACGATCCTAATATATAATTGCTAGATAATAGACACCTCTAGTCTTACACTCGAGCTCCTTATGGACTTCGATACCTAATTCAACTGTGCTATTCCTTTTTCTTTGGGTTGCCCTGCGAGCAACCACCAGACGTCCGAACTGCTAATCATCCTCGAAACCCCTGAATCCCGATTCCCGATCTCGCACGCGATATGGCCCTACCGACCCGTAACAGCAGGAGTGTGAACCTAATTCACGAAACCAACGTTGCAGCTCTAGGGCCTTGTATTCGAAGCATGATTCAACCACAAGGATCCTTCAAGTCCACCTTCCAATAATTAAGAGTTTGATTGTACATACAAGAGTGAGTATACTGTTAGTTCGGAGGTCATTCCACTGCCTACAGAACCGGAGGCTGGCACGGTGACCTATCAGCACATGCTGGGCATTTTTGATTTACGTTTACGTCTTGCTTTGAAGACTTGGTGAGCGTTACACACACGAAATAATCAAAACATTTCGTCAACGAAGGGCTCTTAATTTTTTATTGAGGTCTAATCACAACCTCAATCGGACATTTCTCTGCTATAAATAGCCGAAACTCTCCAACGGGCTTCCGTCGTTCCTCTTCCTTAGTGATGAGGATCCCCGTAGGCCAGTTCCAACGCCCCCTCCTTCACTATTATTAGCGCTACCGTGTTCAAGACCTGGCGAGCATTTTCGATGGAGAAGTCCTTGTAGTCCGAGAGAGACGATCCATTTATGCCTGTATAGGAATCACAATATGCCAAGATCTGTAGGGAAGCCTCTTCGATCATTTTAGGCAAATGATACGAAAGGCTGTGACTGGATTAGTCAACGTGCCCAATCCACAGGGTTCAAGTCGACTCACTTAACGACAAAGTTTCGCTCGAGGGCAGCGCCAGTGTAAATATTGGCCAAGGTAGATTTACCTTGTATATGAGCCCTGACATTGGGTTCTTCTCCCCAAAAATGGTGGAGAGGACAGTGGAAGATTCTCATGACTATACAGAACGGGATCAAAGTCTCGCAAGATCACATGCCCCCCTGGTTCTAAAAATCTTTATATAAGAATATTGTACGACCTCAGTTAAACATCTCACCCAATAGCTCATGCAGGTTTCGTAGCGCCATCTTCCATCCCTGTGCTGTTAGCGCATAACACATGTAATTCATGTTGGCAAGGTCGACCGTTCCTAGTTCAACCTTTCCTCCAGATTTCGTCAAAGCCGCTTTACATGCTTGAGACGTTGGCACGCACCGAGACACCTCCGAGCTGCCCTCATCTAGAAAATAATTGCTCCTCAGTGAAGTAGAATTAGACTTTGACTTTGAAATAATCATCGAAAGAGCACGAGCTGAAAAGGTTCGGTACATGGCGAAGTTAGTGAAAAAGCGCATCAACTTCAGACTTGAGCTGATAGGTAGAAGGATTAATAGCCTTCATCGCTGACAGGTCCCATTTCGCCAGTCACACGAGAATAACGCCAGACAGGGAAAGTGAAGTTGGTTCCCCCGTTTGAGCTAGAATGACCGTTGTGGATAATTTTCTCCTTCATCATCATGATATGCAGATAAACCACAAAGGTCATGTGTACTGATGACGATATGTAGGGTCTTCTGCAAACCTAAGTGGTGAAGCATGCATCAGTGGTGGTCGTCTGGTCGCAAAGTGTCAAAGTCACTTGTACGGGAAGTCACATGATATCGGACCGCTTCCTTCCGCTCTCTCATCCCGCATTGCGAATCGCTCTCTTCCATGCAAGCACGAAACAGGCGTATAGCATATTCAATTTTCAATCTCCCGATAGCAAGCAACACACTAAGATAAAGAGACCTGGGGAGTCGGTTTTTCCAGAGGCAATTCAACAGTGAGGAAAACGGACACGAGAGAAAGAGGTTCTGGACCTCAGGGCACACGTGATGTCGAGAAAGCCAAAACGGAGTTGAGTTGAAGTTTTAACCATCCCGCCCTCTCCAATCCGGGGTTAATCTCGCTCAGATCGACCTGTGGCCCCTCTGGCCCTCATCTGGAATTTGGCGAACGTTGCACTGTTCTGTGAGGATTCGAGAGCAAGATTTTCGCCAGGTAGGCCAAGGACATTCAAGAACGCATCACGCAAGGAATCTCCTGTCCACTCCCCCCCTATAGCTCGCATTTAATCTGGCAGGTAGCTACACGATTTGGCAGCGCAATGGACCATGAAACTGGGACTTCCAGGGCAATACAATTGTAGGTTCTGACAGCTTAAGGATTGAAGCTAACTAGAGTATAGAATCTGAGGTAGACCGTCTGAACAGTACCGGTAACCCAGTGAATGTTTCGCCGGGGGTGCACGTAACTGTTATAATTGATTATGTTGACGGACCAACAGCGGAGGCGAGTGGTTTAAAGAACTCACCCGTTCAAATCGCACCTCGCTTACAGTTTGACAGGTAGGAAAATGTTTGACTGACCCACCAAACGATTATCACAAGTCAAGCTCCTTCGAGTCAATAAGGGTTCGTCCTCTTCACGCGGTCATGTTCGCCATTCTTGGTTCACGCAACTTCGACAATCTCGCTGGTGTTCCCGGTGAAGAGAGCTTGTTCGTGTTAGGCAAGCCCACTTCGGAACACGTGAGGCACCGCCACCGACCTGAATCACCACGAGTCTTAACCCCGCTGTGCCTGTGCCTTAACCATGGCAGACCCGTAAAAAGGTTGTAATAAGGATCAATTATCGGGTAACTGATTATCTTTGTACTCCTCTTTCCTTACCTGTCTTTATGAAAATCGTTAATCACCCGCTGTCTCTCAAACTCGGCCTTGTCACGGAAATTGAATACACGGTCCAAAACAGAAACAAGTCCCCATCTAAGTTACTTTGAATTCAATTATCAGACAGGTTTCGCGAGTGCCCTGCCAGGGCAGACTCCATCAACTGGTTCCTGCTCTATCTCGGTCTGCGAGAATACCTTGGGCAATAGAACAACTTAAGCTGAGGACTCCACATATAAAGTCGGCCTGCCTCCAATCATCATAACCACACCGCCTAGCATGCTCTCCATTTCACTCCTCTCCCTCTCCCTCTCCTTGGCCGCTTCCACATGGGCTACTCCACTTTCTACCGGCTATCACTATGATGCACGCAAAGACTCTCCTTTTGGCCTTGCCCCCCTTCTCACAGCAGTTCATGAAGCTCCTTACGGTCTCGTCAATAATTCATACATCGTCATGTTCAAGAAGGGTCTGTCGCCTGTCGCCATGGGCAATCACCTCAACTTCCTCCAGTCAGCACACTCGGAGGACCCTCTCTTAGAACGCGATAATGGCCTCCGTCACGTGTTCGACAGTCATATCAAGGGTTATGCTGGAAAGTTCACCGAGAATGTCATCGAGAGGATTCGTGGGATGCCTGAAGTCGACTATGTTGAGCGCGACCAGGTAGTCAGGACTCAAGATGTCCAGGAGCTTGCACCTTGGGTGAGTGCCATAACCCCCTCACATATTTGGGATCATATATCTGACTCATTGGAATTTGATCTTTAGGGTCTTGCACGTATCAGTCACCGTCCCAAGCTTACGTTTGACACTTTCACCCAATACGAGCACCAACCTAGTGGTGGCGAAGGTGTTGATGTATACGTCATTGACACCGGTATCAACATCCATCACAAGGACTTCGAGGGACGTGCGTCGTGGGGCAGGACTATCCCTGTGAACGACTTTGATGAAGACGTCAATGGTCACGGTACTCACTGCGCTGGGACGATTGCATCGCGCAAATACGGTGTCGCAAAGTCTGCGAATGTAATTGCAGTTAAGGTGCTTGGATCGGACGGGATGGGGAGTGATGCTGATGTGATCGCGGGTGTTATTTTCGCTGCTGAATCTGCGGCACTAAAGGCGAAGGAGGCGGAGGAAGAGATCAAGGCGACTGGGACGACGAAACACAAGGGATCTGTGGCGAATATGTCATTGGGTGGTGGACGATCTCGTGCTCTGGATGATGCGGTCAATGGTGCGGTTGATACTGGCCTCCATTTCGCTGTCGCGGCGGGTAACGACGACCGCGACGCGTGCTCTTACTCTCCCGCTGCCGCTGTGAAGGCGATCACGGTTGCGGCGTCCACGCTTAGTGACGAGCGTGCCTGGTTCTCTAACCATGGTCCTTGTGTTGATGTGTTTGCCCCCGGTCAGGATATCATGTCTACTTGGATTGGATCTGATTCTGCGGAGAATATCATTTCCGGCACATCTATGGCGTCACCTCATGTTGCTGGTCTTCTGGCATATCACCTTTCCACCCTTCCGTCCACGAAGTTCAACCCCCTCGCTTCGTCAATCGTTCCCACCACTGCACAATGGGCGTCGGGTTTCGTTCCTCCCTCGAAGTTGGCCCATCCTTTCAACTTGATCGCCCCTGCGGACCTGAAAGCGGAGGTGATTAAGCACTCGAGCCGGGGATTGCTTTCGCGAGTCAGTAGGGCTACACCCAACTTGTTGGTTTTTAATAATTATACTGGCTTCTTCTGATGGGTTTGGCTTATACTATGACGGGTTTGTGGGTTTACTAGTATAGTTGTCCTGTGACTACTTTCGGTTATTTCTTGCATTAAATACCAGCCGTACATGCGGAAAATTGAGCATGATTACTACCTTTCACTCCACTTCCCATGCCACAGCGACTCTGACATGACCCATCTCTAAATCTAATCGTCCCAGATGGTTTAGGTTGGGCTCATGTGAATTGTTTGTCTACTTCGTCCTACGACGGGAATGCGTGTTTAGTGAGAGAGTGTGTTTATTAGCTGAGTCAGTTAAGCGAGCTACCTATTTAGTTTTTTAATTGGTGTGGTTATTGATATGAGAGTACGTCAAAGGGCCATGACAACGACCAAGAGCAAAAGTAATATTAAAGCAAAGAATTAAAGTGTTGCGTGCACACAGTAAGGATTGTACCGGCTATGTGGGAGCGGGACAATGGATCCGGTTGCTACCGCCCTAATCTCTAGGTTATGACCACCCATGCGCACTTTCAGTTGTCAGGTTAAAGGCAATCTCGTCGACGCAGTTCCGCATGCCAACACCCGCACCACAGTCAAATCCCCTCACCCCTCCTTCATCTGTGTGCCACTGTGAGGTAATTATCACACTCACGATCTCATGGTGCCCGTATCACGGTGCAAACGCCGATGGGGTTCACCCATCGCGCTGCAGTAATAACCTTTCAACCTCGGATTATTGAGTCATCATGACGTTCTTTACTTTTCCGAGTCGTTTCATGTGTTAATGTCAACGCCATTCTGAGCGACAACACCACGATGTCGCGAGACGCCCGCTCTCGATACTTTTTTGAGTTTACTCCAGTTTTCATCGTCTTGGGCATTTAAACCCCCACCCGTTCCAAGTATCACAAAAAGGATGGCAAGTCCCAAGAAGTGCCACCCCGACCCAGGATCGCTACTATTTCTACATTGTAAAAGTAGGTTGTATTCCAGTGTAAACCATTCATTTACTGTGGATCATTTGACCCGTGATGAATAAGCTGCTCGCTCGAGCTGGGTGGTATTCATCTGGTCAAACATCTTCTCCCTCGGTCCGCACTAACTTCCGTCTTGCACTTCCGCCTACTCGGATTCCTGGAATAGTCTTTGATTGCTCAAGAGCAACGCAAAAATAGGTGGCAGCCGAAGCTCGGTCTTGTTCTAAGGTGCAGGGTTTAACTGCTGTCCTGGATTTATGTGGGAAGTCCTGATACATATCGAAATTCATATTAAATATATGGCAAGCAGAGCTCCACCATCTCAGGTGGCGCAAGTGAGACAAGAGCAAGTGATTGCACAGTTAATTTTCCACTAGGATTCCGAATGAGTGGAAGAAGCGGATCTAAAATCGTGGGCCACCTCGTATATAGATGGGGGGATTGGGGGTGCCAATATAAATCGAGAGTTTGTAGAGTGCCATAGAAGTAATGTTGAGCAACAACAAAAAAACAGCGCATTGAAACCCAGCCGCCATCCCTTCCTTACACACGTGTCGGTGTCAGTGTGTCAGTGTGTCAGTGAATTCTCCTCCCTATTATGCTGCATGCCAAGATGGGCAATTTTGGCCCGGCAGACCTACACATGCTTAACATAAGGAGTTGATCTAAGGTGAAACCTACACAAATTTCAGCCTGACCTACTGACACTGACTGTAATGCCCATTGAATTGTAATACAGAGAGATACAGGTAGAGACTTGGAATCCTCGAGAGCTCCAGTCAAGTCACGCCCACACGTGACCAAACGCGTCCACTTACAACCTTTAAGGTTCAACTTCAACTTTTTGCGACACGCTCTTCCCATTCGTTGCGCTCCGCTCAGACCCTGTTGACTCATTATCGATAATCTCAACACCGCTCCAGAAACCCTAATACTCCATCTGATTGCGTCCGACTGTCTAGGCTCACCTATTTAGTGCTACCTGTAAGTGTTCCCTGCATTCAACCCTCCCCACACTCTCCTTGTCTCATAACATGCCTCCTAAACGCAGCACTCCACCTAACTCCAAAGACCCTCACTCAGCGAAAACACTTTCTAAAACAACACCGTTAAAGAGAGATCTTCAAGGAAGTGAAGCCCACAGCTCTACACTTCAGCCAACGGCCCCAGAACGCTATCAAGAAATGACCTTCGACGCTTCCGAGAAATTCGTCGGGCCTATGCCAGTAAAGGAGTTCTTGAAGGAATTCGTTCCTGAGGCACGCGAAACACGGCCAACAGGTGGAATCTTGTTTGACGAATCAACCGCCTCACAGCATGAGGACACATTTGCAAGTTTCTCTTCCATCTGATGCATGGATGATTATATACTTACACCCAACCTAGATTCATGCAATTAAGACAGCTGGCCTTTGTCCCAAACTCAAATTCAACAACACTACTACGTCACAGGATCCGCCTTATCGGTTGAAACCTGATATATCTGTGTATTCAAGTAATCCTCGTCGCTCTGATGAGGGAAAGTCATTGAATTGGAAAACGATGGAGATGTGGATCGAGAATAAGAGCCAAGCTGACATATTCCGTGACGCGGAGGCGATGAAGAGGAGGGGAGATGAAGCAGAGAGCCACATACGATTCTCGGATACTGCTTACCGAGCGTGCGGCCAGATGATCGCCTATGCTTCAGCACATCATCAATCTCAATTCCGTGTGTTTTCATTTTCGATATTTCTTTTCGGTGAAAAGGGTCGCCTCCTTCGATGGGATCGCAGCGGTGTCATATACACAGAACCATTCGAGTGGACTACCGAACCCGACACCCTCCTCGAATTCATTTGGAGATTCAATTTCCTCTCCGACATCGAGCGTGGCCATGACACTACTGTTACCCCTGTGACAGACAACGAAGCAGAGGTAGCACTACCTAAACTGAAGAGATACCCTGGTTTGGAGAACACCAAGAAGGCCGATCTTCAGAGGTTCCTCATTCACGACGATCGAAGCGCCAATGGAGATCTCAGAGTTTACATTACACCAAGCGCGGTGTGGGATACCGGAGGTCTATTTGGTCGCTCTACATTCGGTTATATCGCGTACGACGTTGCAAGTACAAACTTGGTATACCTTAAAGATTTTTGGAGGACTGACCTTCCTGGAATTGAAAAGGAAGGTGATATATATTGCAAGCTGCATGACGCACAAGTACCCAACATACCAAGATTGGGTGCAGCTGGTGACGTTCCTCTGTCACCTGAGTGCACCGCCACCGCCTCGTTTGCTACACAAAGGACAAGGACACAGGACTATCTGAGAATTCCCGGCGGTGAACATGAATGGTGTCCTGGGCAGCCACACGTCGATCCATATGTTCATTATCGACTGGTATTGGAGACCCTTGGAAAGCCTCTTAGCACATTCAAATCAACAAGACAGTTGTGCGAAGTCATCCGGGATGCGATCGTAGGTAAGGAATATCATTTCATACTCATGGAATGTATGGTGATGGGTCACGACAGCTCACTCTGCAGCGTACGAGAGGGCTCAGATTCTACATCGGGATGTGAGCGCAGGAAACATCCTGATCACAGAGGAGGGCACTGGAATGTTAATTGATTGGGACTTGTCGAAGCAAGTGCATAAGGGTGTTGAGGAAGGTCCAAGGCAGCATTCACGCACGGTATGTCATCTGTGAAGATCTCCCATGGATTATGTGCTAAATTGAATTGTGTGCAGGGTACATGGCAATTCATTTCTATATCGCAATTAAGGGAACCTCGGTATACGGCTCATGAAGTCTCAGATGACCTAGAGTCATTCTTTTGGGTACTTCTATATCAAATAGCCAAGTGCAGGGGTTCCAGGATGGCGGATGTATCAAAGCACATGCAACTGGTATTCGATGAGTACACCAAGTCAAGTCAAGACCATCTCGTCACAGGTGGTAATGGCAAAATTGTCTGCCTTGCTGACTTATACCTTGATCGTGGTATTGTCGAGGAACTACTTACGACTGCGGATGGGCTTGTCAACACTCCGTGCGTGGAATAATTGAAGAACTACGCTCTTTGTTCCATGACTACTACCTGTATCTGAAGCCACAACTTGGTTCAAGCCGCCGCCCCAATTAGAAATTGAAAAGAAGCGGCAGGGCGATTCACGAGTCAAAGAGGCTCAGGAGAAGCTTTGTTCTTCTACATTCGTATTACTAATCATAAACAAGTACCTCGGGTCTAAATGGGACATCGAAGACGACGGTAGCCTGGATAAGACGGATATGGGCCACGATGCATCGAAGAGCAGGGATCGGCGGAAGCGGAAGGCGGAAGATATTAGCTCGGGGGAGAAGAATTCAGATCAGATTCGTAAGTGGATGTTGCCACCCAGTTCAATACAGCCGTCAAGTGATGTAGTTTCATCGCGGAGCAAAGGGACGAGTAAGACACTATACAGTAAATCATCGCAGAAATCAGTTTCTAGTTTACTGAAATAATAACGAGTTTGGGATCGGGACTGCCTCTTTCTAGATTTATTTTAGATTTTGTTATAGTGTCTGCGTCAATTGAAGTTCATTACCTGGTTTGGTGTCACCTTGTAGTCCATCTGGGTGGAGACAAAACCCAAAGCTTAACATATACATAAGAAACGTGGAACTTGGAGAAAAACGGCCATTTGTGTAGGGAGGCCTAAGCATAAAGTTGACTCACTTCGTCGTCCCACTTAACGACAAAGTTTCTCTCGATGGAAGCCCCAGTGTAAGTGAGACTTATCTTGGCTAAGGTAGACTTACCTTGCATATGAGCCCTGGCATTAGGTTCTTCTCCCCAAAATGGTGGAGGGGAAAGTAGAGGATTCTCATCACTATATAGAACGGGATCAAGGTCTCGCAGGATCAGGTGCCCCCCTGGCTATAAGTATCTTTATGTAAGAATATTGTATGAGGTCATGCGGGTATTGTAACGCCATCTTCCGAGCCCACCCCTGTGCGATTGGCAAGCTCAATCGTTCCCAGCATTTCGTTCGGAAACAGCTTGTTGACATCTTGCTGAAAAAATGTTATCTTCCTGTCCCCGGGTCTATCCAACTTCGCGGAGGAAATATCGCACAAGGCGACTTGAGAATGTCGCGATCCCATACATCGCGCAAGAAGGCAAATTCATGCGCCAAAGTGCCTGTCCCATTAGCCACATCAATCACCTTAGAGACAGGCGCGGTGTTGATCTGAGGCGGGAGGAGCTGTGGATGGTCCCAAACCCTCTTGAAAAAGGCTTATTGGCCGTTCAATCTTTCCGCCAGATTTCGTCAAAGCCGCCTTACATGCTTGAGACGTTGGCACGCACCGAGACACCTCCGAACTGCCCTCATCCAGAAAATAATTGCTCCTCAGTGAATTAAAATTTGACTTTGACTTTGAAATAATCGCCGAAAGAGCACGAGCTGAAATGGTTCGCTACATAGTGAAGTTAGTGAAAGTGCGCATCAACTCCAGACTTGAGCTGATAGGTAGAAGGATTAATAGCCTTCATCGCTAACGGGTCGCATTTCGCCAGTCACACGAGAATAACGCTAGACAGGGAAAGTGAAGTTGGTTCCCCCGTTTGAGCTAGAATGACCGTTGTGGATAATTTTCTCCTTCATCATCATAATATGCAGATAAAGCACAAAGGTCATGTGTACTGATGATGGTATGTAGAGTCTTCTGCAAACCTAAGTGGTGAAGCATGCATCAGTGGTCGCAAGGTGTCAAAGTCACTTGTACGGGAAGTCACATGATATCGGACCGCTTCCTTCCGCTCTCTCGTCCTGGATTGCGAATTGCTCTCTTCCATGCAAGCCGAAACAGGCGTATAGCATATTCAATTTTCAATCTCCCGATAGCAAGCAACACTAAGATAAAGAAACCTGGGGAGTAGGTTTTTCCAGAGGCAATTCAACATTGAGGAAAACGGACACTACAAAAAGAGGTTCTGGACCTCAGGGCACACGTGGTGTCGAGAAAGCCAAAACGGAGTTGAGTTGAAGTTTTAACCATCCCGCCCTCTCCAATCCGGGTTAATCTCGCCCAGATCGACCTGTGCCCTCATCTGGAATTTGGCGAACGTTGCACTGTTCTGTGAGGATTCGAGAGCAAGATTTTCGGAACCTGCAATTGTATTGCCCTGGAACTCCAAGTTTCATGGCCTATTGCACTGCAAAATCGTGTAGCTACTGCCAGATTAAATGCGAGCTATAGGGGAGAGTGGACAGGAGATTCCCTGCGTGATGCGTTCTTGAATGTCCTTGGCCTACCTGGCGATAGCTTGAGGATTGAAGCTAGCTGTATAGAATCTGAGGTAGACCGTGTGGGAACCTAAACAGTACCGGTGACCCAGTGTGTTTCGCCGGGGGTGCACGTAACTGTTATAATTAATTATGTTGACGGACTAACAGCGGAGGCGAGTGGTCTAAAGAACTCACCCGTTCAAATTAGTGTTCGCCACGGGTAACCCGCGGGTAAAAACACATGGACCCGTACCCGTACCCGTATGTACCCGGACCCTTACACCAAGGGTACGGGTTTGCCATACTACGGGTACGGGTACACCACGGGTCGTATACCTGTGGGTAAGGGTAGATATTTATATTTCAAGTCTGATAGCCTAGAATAACATTGTACTACTTAAGTTATAATCCATTCATCATCTGGCCATTCTTCATTGTTTTTGGTATCAGGTTGAGATGCTGCATACTTAAATCAGCAGTCTCTACATAACCTGCCTTCATCCAAGCTCCCAAACATAGAAGAGCCTAAGTTGTATGCAATGGGACCACTGGGTCTGTATACAGTATCTACAATACATGTACTGTATAGTTTTTCTGTGGCTGGTGCAATGCCACATGCGTTGCCACCCTCATTGCTGCCCTTCCAATTTCAGCTTACCCGCTCTGGCGGGTAAGGGTTGGGTGTCTGCGGGTAGGGGTCACATGAGGGGTATGAAGACTTGACCCCAACCCGTACCCGCATGTACCCTGACCACATACCCGGCGGGTTGCGCCTACCCGTAGCGAACACTAGTTCAAATTGCACCTCGCTTACAGTTTGACAGGTAGGGAAATGTTTGACTGACCCACCAAACGATTATCACAAGTCAAGCTCCTTCGAGTCAATAAGGGTTCGTCCTCTTCACGCGGTCATGTTCGCCATTCTTGGTTCACGCAACTTCGACAATCTCGCTGGTGTTCCCGGTGAAGACAGCTTGTTCGTGTTAGGTAAGCCCACTTCGGAACACGTGAGGCACCGCCACCGACCTGAATCACCACGAGTCTTAACCCCGCTGTGCCTGTGCCTCCACCATGGTATATCCAGACCCGTAAACAGGTTGTAATAAGGATCAATTATCGGGTAACTGATTATCTTTGTACTCCTCTTTCCTTACCTGTCTTTATGAAAATCGTTAATCACCCGCTGTCTCTCAAACTCGGCCTTGTCACGGAAATTGAATACACGGTCCAAAACAGAAACAAGTCCCCATCTAAGTTACTTTGAAATCAATTATCAGACAGGTTTCGCGAGTGCCCTGCCAGGGCAGACTCCATCAACTGGTTCCTGCTCTATCTCGGTCTGCGGGAATACCTTGGGCAATAGAACAACTTAAGCTGAGGACTCCACATATAAAGTCGGCCTGCCTCCAATCATCATAACCACACCGCCTAGCATGCTCTCCATTTCACTCCTCTCCCTCTCCCTCTCCTTGGCCGCTTCTACATGGGCTACTCTACTTTCTACCGGCTATCACTATGATGCACGCAAAGACTCTCCTTTTGGCCTTGCCCCCCTTCTTACAGCAGCTCATGAAGCTCCTTACGGTCTCGTCAATAATTCATACATCGTCATGTTCAAGAAGGGTCTGTCGCCTGTCGCCATGGGCAATCACCTCAACTTCCTCCAGTCAGCACACTCCGAGGACCCTCTCTTAGAACGCGATAATGGCCTCCGTCACGTGTTTGACAGTCATATCAAGGGTTATGCTGGAAAGTTCACCGAGAATGTCATCGAGAGGATTCGTGGGATGCCTGAAGTCGACTATGTTGAGCGCGACCAGATAATCAGCACCCAACATATCCAGGAACCTGCACCTTGGGTGAGTGCCATAACTACCTTACATATTTGGGATTATATATCTGACTCATTGTAATTTCATTATCAGGGTCTTGCACGTATCAGTCACCGTCCCAAGCTTACACATGGTACTTTCACCAAGTACGAGCACCAACCAAGTGGCGGCGAAGGCGTCGATGTTTACATCATTGATACCGGTATCAACATCCATCACATGGATTTCGAAGGACGTGCGTCATGGGGCAAGACTATCCCTGTGAATGACTTTGATGAAGATGTCAATGGTCACGGTACTCACTGCGCTGGGACGATTGCGTCGCGCAAATACGGTGTCGCAAAATCTGCGAATGTAATTGCGGTCAAGGTGCTTGGATCGGATGGGACTGGGAGTAATTCTGATGTGATCTCGGGTGTTATTTTCGCTGCTGAATCTGCGGCACTGAAGGCGAAGGAGGCGGAGGAAGAGATCAAGGCGACTGGGACGACGAAACACAAGGGATCTGTGGCGAATATGTCATTGGGTGGTGGACGATCTCGTGCTCTGGATCAGGCAGTCAATGGTGCAGTCGATACTGGCCTCCATTTCGCTGTCGCGGCGGGTAACAATGACGACGACGCGTGCTCTTACTCTCCCGCTGCCGCTGTGAAGGCGATCACGGTTGCGGCGTCCACGCTTAGTGACGAGCGTGCCTGGTTCTCTAACCATGGTCCTTGTGTTGATGTGTTTGCCCCCGGTCAGGATATCATGTCTACTTGGATTGGATCTGATTCTGCGGAGAATATCATTTCCGGCACATCTATGGCGTCACCTCATGTTGCTGGTCTTCTGGCATATCACCTTTCCACCCTTCCGTCCACGAAGTTCAACCCCCTCGCTTCGTCAATCGTTCCCACCACTGCACAATGGGCGTCGGGCTTCGTTCCTCCCTCGAAGTTGGCCCATCCTTTCAAATTGCTCACCCCTTCTGACCTGAAAGCGGCGGTGATTAAGCTCTCGAGCCGGGACTTGCTTTCGGAAGTCGATTTGAACACACCGAACTTGTTGGTGTTCAACAATTATACTAACTTCTTCTGATGGATTTTTCTTCTTTGTTTTATAACCCGTTGTTCTATGATGGGTTTATGGGTTTACTAGTAATTAGGTCCTATGGAAACTTTCAGTTATTTCTTTCATTAATTACCAGTGTACAAGCGTAAAATTGAGCATGATCACCTTTCACTTCCCATGTCCCACGGCAAAGCTAGGTTTCAACACATTAATGATCGCACAAGACGGGAATGTGTGTCTTGGGGAGAGTATGCTCTATTCAGTTAAATGAGCTACTTATTTAGATAGGAAACGAGTGACTTCAATTGGAGTGGTTATTGATGTGAGAGTACAAGAAGGCCAAAGGGCCAAAGTAAAAAAGAATTAAAGATGTGTTGCGTGCATGTTGTAAGGAGTGTACCGGTAATGCGGGAGCGGGATAACGGATCCGGTTGCTATGGGGTTCACCCCTTATCCTGGGTAGTTAAGTACCCATCGCGCGGCGGTAATAACCTTTCAACGTCGAATTTCCTGTCTTATTGAGCCCCGTCATCATGGGGTTCCTTGCTTCTCTGGGTCGTTTCATGTGTTAATGTTAACGTCATTCTGAGCGACAACACCACGATGTCGCGAGACGCCCGCTCTCGATACTTTTTTGAGTATACTCCAGTCTTCATTTTCTTGGGCATCTAAACTCACACTCGTCTCAGGGATCACAAAACGTATGGCAAGTCCCAAGAAGTGCCACCCCGACCCAGTATTTCTACGGTGTAAAAATACATTCGTTACGGTGGATCATTTGACCCATGATGAACCTCCGCTGCTGAGCTGCTCGCTCGAGTTGGGTGGCGCATCTGGTCGAACGTCTCCTCCCTTTAGTCCACACTAACTTCCGTTTTGCACTTCCGCCTACTCGGATTCCTGGAATAGTCTTTATTGCTCAAGAGAAACACTAAAATAAGTGGCAGCCGAAGCTGGGATGCCTTTGTGCTCGGTCTTGTTCTAAGGTGTGGGGTTTAACTACTGCCCTGGATTTATGTGGGAAGTCCTGCAGCGCCAAGGCTTCATCTTATATTTTACTGCTTGACCTTTTCTTTAACTGCTAGCTGCGTCATACTGTGTACTACCTACAACTGGAAATTCTTTTAAAAGGTATGGCAAGCAGAGCCCCACCATATCAGGTGGCGCAAATGAGACGAGAGCAAGTGATTGCACAGTTAATTTTCCACTATGATTCCGAATGAGTGGAAGAAGCGGATCTAAAATCGTGGGCCACCTCGTATATAGATGGGGGTTGGGGGTGCCAATATAAATCGAGAGTTTGTAGAGTGCCATAGAAGTAATGTTGAGCAACAACAAAAAAACAGCGCATTGAAACCCAGCCATCATCCCTTCCTTGCACACGTGTCGGTGTCAGTGTGTCAGTGTGTCAGTGAATTCTCCTCCCTATTATGCTGCTTGCCAAGATGGGTAATTTTGGCCCAGCAGACCTACACATGCTTGACAGAAGGAGTTGATCTTAGGTGAAACCTACACAATCCTCAGCTTGACCTACTGACACTGTGACTGTAATGCCCATTGAATTGTAATACAGAGAGATACAGGTAGAGACTTGGAATCCTCGAGAGCTCCAGTCAAGTCACGCCCACACGTGACCAAACGCGTCCATTTACAACCTTTAAGGTTCAACTTCAACTTTTTGCGACACGCTCTTCCCAGTCGTTGCGCTCCGCTCAGACCCTGTTGACTCATTATCGATAATCTCAACACCGCTCCAGAAACCCTAATACTCCATCTGATTGCGTCCGACTGTCTAGGCTCACCTATTTAGTGCCACCTGTAAGTGTTCCCTGCATTCAACCCTCCCCACACTCACTTTGTCTCACAACATGCCTCTTAAACGCAGCAATCCACCTAACTCCAAAGACCCTCACTCAGCGAAAACACTTTCTAAAACAACACAATTAAAGAGAGATCTTCAAGGAAGTGAAGCCCACAGCTCTACACTTCAGCCAACGGCCCCGAAACGCTATCAAGAAATGACCTTCGACGCTTCCGAGAAATTCGTCGGGCCTATGCCAGTAAAGGAGTTTTTGAAGGAATTCGTTCCTGAGGCACGCGAAACACGGCCAACAGGTGGAATCTTGTTTGACGAATCAACCGCCTCACAGCATGAGGACACATTTGCAAGTTTCTCTTCCATCTGATGCATGGATGATTATATACTTACACCCAATATAGATTCAGGCAATTAAGACAGCTGGTCTTTGTCCCAAGCTTAAATTTAACAACACCACTACGTCCCAGGATGGGCCTTATCGGTCGAAACCTAGTATATCCGTTTATTCAAGTAATCCTCGTCGCTCTGATGAGGGAAAGCCACTGAATTGGAAAACGATGGAAATGTGGATCGAGAATAAGAATAAGGCTGACATATTCCGTGACATGAAGGTGATGAAGAAGAGGGGAGATGAAGCGAAGAGTCACATACGATTCTCGGATAGCGCTTACCGAGCGTGCGGCCAGATGACCGCCTATGCTTCAGCACATCACCAATCTCAATTCCGTGTGTTTTCATTTTCGATATTTCTTTTCGGTGAAAAGGGTCGCCTCCTTCGATGGGATCGCAGCGGTGTCATATACACAGAATCATTCAAGTGGCTTACCGAACCCGACACCCTCCTCGAATTCATTTGGAGATTCAATTTCCTCTCTGACATCGAGCGTGGCCATGACACCACTGTTGCTTCTGTGACAGACGACGAAGCAGAGGTAGCACTTCCTAAACTGAAGAGATACCCTGGTTTGGAGAACACCAAGAAGGCCGATCTTCAGAGGTTCCTCATTCACGACGATCGAAGCGCCAATGAAGATCTCGGAGTTTACATTACACCAAGCGCGGTGTGGGATACAGGAGGTCTATTTGGTCGCTCTACATTCGGTTATATCGCGTACGACGTCACAAGTACAAACTTGGTATACCTCAAAGATTTTTGGAGGACTGACCTTCCTGGAATTGAAAAGGAAGGTGATATATATCACAAGCTGCACGACGCACAGGTACCCAACATATCAAAATTGGGTGCAGCTGGTGACGTTCCTCTGTCACCTGAGTGCACCGCCACCCCTCGTTTGCCACACAAAGGACAAGGACACAGGACTATCTGAGAATTCCCAATGGCGAACATGAGTGGTGTCCTGGCAGCCACACGTGATCCATATGTTCATTATCGACTGGTGTTGGAGACCCTTGGAAAGCCTCTTAGCACATTCAAATCAACAAGACAGTTGTGCGAAGTTATTCGGGATGCGATCGTTGGTAAGGAATATTGTTTGTTACTCATGGAATGTATGGTGATGGGTCACGACAGCTCACTCTGCAGCGTATGAGAGGGCTCAGATTCTACATCGGGATGTGAGCGCAGGAAACATCCTGATCACAGAGGAGGGCACTGGAATGTTAATTGATTGGGACTTGTCGAAGCAAGTGCATAAGGGCGTCGAGGAAGGGCCAAGGCAGCATTCACGCACGGTATGTTATCTGTGAAGATTTCTCATGGATTATGTGCTAATTTGAATTTTGTGCAGGGCACATGGCAATTCATTTCTATTTCACGTTTAAGGGAACCTCGATATACGGCTCATGAAGTCTCAGATGACCTGGAGTCATTCTTTTGGGTACTTCTATATGAATAGCAAGTGCAGGGCTCAGGAAGGGATGTACAAAGCACATGCAACTGGTATTCGATGAGTACACCAATCAAGTCAAGACCATCTCGTCACAGGTGGTAATGGCAAATTGTCTGCCTTGCGTTAACCTTCCTCTTGACCATTCAATATCTCCTCACAACTGCCGAAGGGCTCATCAACACCCCTGTATGGAAATGATTGAAGAATTCGTTCCTTTTCCATGACTTTACCTATATTGACCACAACACGATATACCGAAGAAATCGATTGACAACCGAAAAAAAGCGGAATGACGACGAACGAGTCAGAAACGCTCGAAGAGGCTTCGTTCTTCTGAATTTGTATTGTCCATCATGAACAAGTACCTCAGATCTAAATGGGACATCGAAGACGACGGCAGCCTGGATAAGACGGATATGGGTCACGATGCATCGAAGAGCAGGGATCGGCGGAAGCGGAAGGCGGAAGATATCAGCTCTGAGGAGAAGAATTCAGATCAGATTCGTAGGTGGATGTTGCCACCCAGTTCAATACAGCCGTCAAGTGATGTAGTTTCATCGCGGAGCAAAGGGACGAGTAAGACACTATACAGTAAATCATCGCAGAAACCAGTTTCTAGTTTACTGAAATAATAACGAGTTGGGATCGGGACTGCCTCTTTCTAGATTTGTTATAGATTTTTTTGTAGTGTCTGTGTCAATTGAAGTTGATCACCTGGTCTGGTATAGAGAAAGCAGAGTCGAGTGGGGAGCGATGAAGCAACAGACGGGGATGTTTCTCGAACAGGATGAATTCTTGGGACTATTCACATGTGGACAGTATTAACTAATCTTATCCACAGGTTATAAATTCACATCCACGTTCTCTACGTATCGTATCGAATCAATGTATCTATCGACTAAAGCGATGACTGGCAAAAGAAGATGGCCCTGAAGTGGACCCTATCTTTGCCTCACTCGGGCAATCAATCATCGACAAGCCCCCTTGATAGTCGCGCACGATCTTGACCATTTCAGTGTGATCTGGAACTAGAGGGGAGCGAAACATTCGGAATCCATCTTGCGAGCCTTTCGGTAATTCTCGTCCATGACTTCTTCCTAATTTTAACCAAAGCTAGCTGGTTCACAGACCTGGGTGAGTTGCTCCAACTCATGAAAAATAGCGATTGAGAGATCGATGTGACTAAGACAAGTATACCAGCGGAACTGTGTCTGGGAAGTCCGCTTTCCTTTCCTCTGACTTAGTAGTAGTGGTGTCGTCTTTGGTGACCTTATAGAAGAGAAGAGAGAACCAGGAAGATGGAAGTTGGAATGTCCCGCTTATGACCCCCGACACTCTCACATTGACATAGGACGGCTTGGCATATCTCTGCGTATACATATAAGCACCTGACTCGATTTTTTGGCCTGGAATTAGCACTCTTGTGGATTGCGATCTCTTAAAAGCCTCTGTGTCACCACCAACTTGAAATCCTAATTCAAGCATTTTCTGAACACCTTATCCTCGCCTTCTTTCTTTCTCTCCCAGGCTGGATGTGCGGCGCGATGTCGGGGTGCTCTGTCCGTTCCATTTGTCGCTATGTTTTGACATGTATTATTTCTTGAGTTTTGGTTCCGAGTTCGTGCGTGATCAAACTCGCGTCAACAGATCAAGGTAGCCCGGACCGGATCAGAGTTGACGGTAGTTATTATCTTGTTAGGTGGCGCTTATCTAACCTCAGCTGTATTCATCCTTACTGCTAACTACCACATACCACGCGTGTACGAAAATCCCGCTCCTTTAAATCCTCTCGCGCAGACCGGAATTCCCATCTAATGAAACCATAGAGTTGTCGTTCACAAGTTTGGCCTGTCTGGTCTGCATTCTAGAGGTAATGCTAGCACGTGATCATACACGTTGCAACAACTCGTGCAGCACGTGCATGAGTTCACGCGACACGCGACGCGGCAATTCAGTAGTGTACGTTCATTAGAAAATCCCACCTTCCCCGATTATCTACCTACAGTCAACCGTGAGTGATTCTCGAGTCCTCACCATGTTCTACTCATCTCACGATATGTCCAAACCCAGATATTCAAAGAAGTCAAGCCCAAACATCTTCACCTCAGCCAGTGCTAGCGAATGACCCTCGACACTTGCGAAAGATTCGTCGGACCCGTGCCCGTAAGCGAATTTTTAACGGAATTTGTTTCTGGAGCACAAGAACGACGACCAACAAATCAAATATCGTTTCCCCACTCATCCATCTCACAACATGAAGACGAATTTGCAAGTTTACTCCTCCATTTAATCTATGCATACTCCCACACTTACAACGAGGATAGATTCAAGCAATCGAGGCATCTGGTATTTGTCCCAAACTGAAATCAATCAATACCACTTCTCACCGGGACAAATCACGCCGTTCGAAACCCAATATCTCCATCTATTCGGAGTGCACTGGAAACCTACAGTCATTGAATTGGAAATTGGTCGACTTGTGGATTGTGAACAAGAGTGAAAATGAGGATATATTCAGCTTTCTCGGAGAGATGAAGAGGAAGAAGGGAGAGGACACAGACAAGGAAGAAAACGCGAAGGAGGACGAAGTTGAAGATGAGTTGGAGAGCCGCATGGATACCATTTACCGAATCTGCCGCCAGTTGATTGGCTATGCCTTGGAGCATCATCAATCTCAATTCCGCGTTTTCTCGTTTTCGATATTTCTTTTTGGCCAAAAGGGTCGCCTCCTTCGATGGGATCACAGTGGTGTCATATACACAGAACCATTCGACTGGCTTACCGAACCCGACACCCTCCTCGAATTCATTTGGAGATTCAATTTCCTCTCTGACATCGAGCGCGGCTATGACACTACTGTTGCCCCTGTGACAGACAACGAAGCAGAGGTAGCAATTCCTAAACTGAAGAGATACCCTGGTTTGGAGAACACAAGAAGGCAGATCTTCGGAAATTATATGTTCACGACGATCGAAGTGCCAATGGAGATCTCAGAGATTATATTACACCACGCGCAGTATGGGATACAGAAGGTCTATTTGGTCGCTCTACAATCGGATATATCGCGTACGACGTCACAAGTACAAACTTGGTATACCTCAAAGATTTTTGGAGGACTGACCTTCCTGGAATTGAAAAGGAAGGTGATATATATCACAAGCTGCACGACGCACAGTACCCAACATCCCAAAATTGGGTGCAGCTGGTGAGTTCCTCTGTCACCTGAGTGTGCCGCCACTACCTCGTTTGCCGCACAAAGGACAAGGACACAGGACTATCTGAGAATCCCAATGATGACCATGAGTTGCGTCCTGGCAGCCACACGTTGATCCATATGTTCATTATCGACTGGTATTGGAGACCCTTGGAAAGCCTCTTAGCACATTCAAATCAACAAGACAGTTGTGTGAAGTCATCCGGGATGCGATCGTAGGTAAGGAATATTGTTTCGTAGTCATGAATGCATGGTGATGGGTCGTGACAGCTCACTCTGCAGCGTATGAGAGGGCTCAGATTCTACATCGGGATGTGAGCGCAGGAAACATCTTGATCACAATGAGGGCACTGGAATGTTAATTGATTGGGACTTGTCGAAGCAAGTCCACAAGGGAGTCGAGGAAGGTCCAAGGCAGCATTCACGCACGGTATGTTATCTGTGAAGATCTCCATGGATTATGTGCTAATTTGAATTGTGTGCAGGGTACATGGCAGTTCATTTCTATTTCACGTTTAAGGGAACCTCGGTATACGGCTCATGAAGTCTCAGATGACCTAGAGTCATTTTTTGGGTCCTTCTATATCAGATTGCAAGATGCAGGAACATCTTGAAGATGCATCTGTCAAATGATATTCAACAGGTATTCGATGACTACACCAAGTTAGTTCATGACCGTCTTATCACAGGCGGCCGTGGCAAAATTGTCTGCCTCATTGGCGGTTACTTTTCTCCTGATATTGTCGAGGATCTACTTACGACTGCGGAAGAGCTTGTCAACACCCCGTGCGTGGAATTAATCGAAGAACTACGCTCCTTGTTCCATGACTATTACCTGTATCTGGAGCCACATGTTGGTTTAAGCCAACGGATCCAATCAAAAATTGAAGCTAAGCGGCAGGGTGATTCACGAGTCAAAGAGGCTCAGGAGAAGCTTCGTTCTTCTGAATTCATATTGTCCATCATGAATAAGTACCTCGGATCTAAATGGGACATCGAAGACGACGGTAGCATGGATAAGACGGATATGGGCCACGATGCATCGAAGAGCAGGGATCGGCGGAAGCGGAAGGCAGAAGGTATTAGGTCGGGGGAGGAGAATTCAGACCAGATTTGTAAGTGGAGATTGCCACCCAGTTCCATACAGCCGTCAAGTCGTGAAGTTTCATCGCGGGACGAGTAAGACGCTATACAGTAAATCATCGCGGAAACCAGTTTCTAGTTTACTGAAATAAATAACGAGTTCGGGACTGCCTCTCACTAGATTTGTTATAGATTTTGTTGTAGTGTCTCCGTCACTTGAAGTTGATCACCTGGTTTAGTATCACCTTGCAGTCCTTTTGCTGCTGAGAGAAGTACACTACTCTCGGGCACCTCATCATTTAGACATCCGAGTCGCGTTCCATCACTTGCGTGGAAACAGAACTAAATGAATTGACATAAACATAAAAAACGCAAAACTTGGAGAACAATGGCCGTTAGTGTAGGAAGACCTAATGGTCGAACCAGAACGTCGCCCGGCTCGGAAAACCGACTGCCAACACTCTCACATCGACATAGGACAGCATCGCATATCTCTGAGTATACATATAAACACTTGACTCTTTTTTTGGCATGGAATCGGCATTCCTGTGGATTACTCTTGCACGATCTCTTGAAAGCGTTATAAAGCCTCTGCTGTTGACAGCGAGCACAGCTGTAAAAATAGTTTTAGCTACCTATTTAGGCAGCGCATAAGTTCAATCAGCGTGACAATAAGGAGATAAAGAACTATTTAAAATAGGAAGGAACGTGTTGTACGTGCAGTGTGTGTGGAATTGTCTGACGCACTTTGGATTATCTTATCACAATCGCTACTGGCCCGTCTCAACATCTCATCAACTTGAAATCTTTTCTTTTCTCAATCTTCTTTCTTGCTGGGTTGCTCGTCACTATGATATTAGTGATGAACGCGAGTGATCTCGCGTGTGGCATGATGCCGGAGTTCTTTGTCCGTTCGATAGTGTTAATCTTGTTGCTATGTTTTGGGTCTGCATTAGGGTTGCGGAAAATATTCGAGGCCAGTAATTTACTAGACAGAAGTCCACGTGATACTTTCACGTGATGCTTTCAATGAAAATTTTATAATAGGGGCTCTCCAAGAGCTTCTGGAGGGTTAGGAGCAGCCACAGAAGTGTCACTTGATGGTTCATCAGAAAGAGCTGCTGCAAGACACCGAGATGACAGATCAATGGTTGGTGAGACCTCAGGAGAATGTTCAGGACGGAAAGTCTCAAGATTCGGCTCATCCAACTAACTATCATCCTCGTCGTCACAGTTTTCCATCTGACTTCAAAAGGAATCTGTTCTTGATATCAAATAATTTCACAGATCTCGAGTATATTGAGGTTATCAGCAGGTAGAATGTTTCCTTTCACATATTCCGGGATATTTTCCATGGCTTGGCAAGAACAGGGTGTCGCTCGTATATTTAGTTGAATTTTGAACATTTGATGCTCATATATTACAGTCATGTGGGCACATGACCTGGTAAATTACTACCTCCCACAGCGGCCTAGTAAATTACTGGTGAATATTGGGTTGGTAAAAAAAAGTACCTATTTTTACGGGTGAATTGCATTTAGTTTGACATGTGACCGTGATGCATCATAGGATGAGTTAGCGAAATGAGTCAGCAATTTCCTTAGGATTAGATTAGGGTTAAACAGTGGCTCACGCTCACTCCCTCAACTACGTTCTCCTCTCACTGCCTCGTTTGCTCCCCACTTGTTCACCACGCAGGATCAGATGAACACAGATTACATGGAAGAAGCCTCTCAGTTACGACGGTAAGCCAAACCCATGGTTGTCTGGACCGGTCGAACTCATTCTTACCAACCGCGCCAGAGTTAGAGAAGTGTACGCCACTCACGCTTGTTTACCTATTGACCAACTCACAACTACATACTCACAACCTCACCATTGTAGCCCGGTCGAAAAACGTCCGTCCCCTGTCTTGTGCCAGGGCTGACACAATCGATTGACACCCCGTTCGTCCCTTATTTTTATGATCTAGGCTTTTTGACAGATGCGCATCATCAGCATGTCAGCTTCCGCTTCTGTGTAAGTGTGACCGTCAGCCCGGCATGGAAATGATCATTTAGGCTTGCAAGGGCATCGTATGAAAAGTGGGAAGCAGTATCAAGCCGTAACAATGTCATTTTACAAGACCAAATAGTTGATGTGCCGTTGTTTCACAAACTTTTGGGAGAAATAAAGTATCCGAATTGCTTAAGGGATACAAAGGTGCGATCACCAAACCTCCTGCATGTTATTTCTAATTTTATTTCAACGCGTAGTTTGTAGAATGGGTGTCCCCTCGTCAGGACAAAAAGGTATCTGTATCAAGTCTACCGTCCAAGTTACTACTTACAGCTTTCTAGGTCGCCACAGGAACCCTCACGAGAGGTGCATTTATGTACATGCACTGGATCAGTACCTTACAGGTTGACCGATTCCATGACCACGACCCCTACGAACTTGAACAGCGACGTTACACCTTGGTTGACTGCTGGGACTCTCGCTTGAGCCCCGGATATAAATTGCGCAATGAGACCGAGTTACGAAGGGGAACAGACCCTTTAATTGATTCGGCCTTCGCCCTGCGGCTACAAGGAAAGCACATTTTCGGGTAACTTCCTTCTCTTCTGCTGTGATTGTGTTTTGTTGACTAATTCCAAAGAGCTGAAAGGGAGCTGTTCCTGCCTGCATCCCCCTGGACTGCAAAAGCTGATGTTATCACGTTGATGGAGTTACCGAATGACTGGAGTCTATTCTTGACGAAACTACAGAACCCACAAGTTTTTTCCTCTGAAGCGCAGGGGGCACCTAGCAGAGTAGTTACATTCGCGTTTGAGGCCAAATCCAAGGACAATGATGCCGCCTCAAGACAGCTTACCCTGTATTTATGTTCGGCTCAAAACCAGCGACGGGCTCTGGGGTTTGAAGATGAGCCATTATTCGGCGCAACCATTGTTGGTAGCATTTTGATAATGTATATTTCGACATGGAGCGATGACAAAGTGGTAAGTGGTGCATTATTCATTTCGTCACATCAGCTCAGTTCTACATGAACTCCAGGTAGTAGCTCCAACAGAGCTGCGGTACAACCTGGACAACCTTCACGAATTCATAGAGTGCTACATCTTCCTTTGCAAGGTTGCAGATCACTCCGCTGGTGAAGTTGAAAACGTGTTTCAGAACTGGGAAAGTGAAAGGGGAAAACAGGACCTTAAGGAGAGGAATTACAGAGCAAATCAACGTCCGTGGCGAATGCGACACAAGCCTGAGGCACCGAAAAAGTCTCGGAAGCGAGGGCGTCAAGGTGATGACAGATCGCAAGGGGTGATGGAAGACCTTGAATCCTTCAGAGATGGCGTTGAGGATGGGCCTGCGTTGAATGACGTCCAGGGCGAGGAGCCAGTTATACATGAAGGTGATCCTCTGATCAGGGCAAACCTTCGAGCCCTTGAAGAGTATGAGAAGACGCACGCGAATTCGGTGGGGTTACCTCCTTCGAAGGACATCCGACTTTGGGCCCGTCATTCTGCTGGTAGTATCGTTGGTGCCTCTTGAAGGTGGACTGAGGTAAACCACATCGAGAGTCGGTGTTGTGCACAGTTGTATAGATAGCATTTAGACTAGCAATCTCTGCACTGGTGTATTGTCCTTTACTTATTTCTGGCAGCGATCACATCGACTGCGTGGGGAGTCGCGAACGGTGAGTGCCCCTTGCTACACTTGAAGAGCTGAGGCACGCAAACTGAGGAAGGTCAAAACGATGCTATTTTTACGATCAAAACATAGCTCCTTGTATACGCAAGTCAGTGTAGGATGGGTTCCTAACCAGCGTGAGTAGGGAAACATAGAGGCATGGGCGCACTGACACCGCCTCAGCCATTCAAAAGACTGAGGTCAAAGCATTCTTGTTTTGTAGGTATTACCCAATCTTTATCTGTCAGCTGCCTGGTCGCGTGAACTGATGCACGTGCTGCACGTGCTGTTGCAACTCATATGATGCGTTTCCTGACAGGTCCAATCTGAACGTCTATTTTAACCATTAAAGATAGAATTCCGGTTGCGAGAGTTGGAAGATTTAAAGGATTAGGATTTTAGTACACGCGTAGTATGTGCTAGTTAGCAGTTAGTAACTACATCAAGAGGCTTCCCAAGACGTCGATTTTGATTACACACAAAACATGACAGTTATAATACATGTCATGTAGTAGACGCAAAACATAGCAACAAGATTAACACTATCGAACGGAAAAAGCACCCCGACATCATGCCACACGCGAACTCATTCGCGTTCATCACTAATATCATAGAGACGAGCAACCCAGCAAGAAAGAAGATCGAGAAAAGATAAGATTCCAAGTTGATGAGATGTTGAGACGGGCCGGTAGCGATTGTGATAAGATAATCCAAAGTGCGTCAGATAACTGATTCAGAGACAATTTCACACGCACAACATGTTCCTTCGTATTTCAAATAGTTCATTTTCTCCTTATTGTCACGTTCTTTTAGTAGTAGTAGTAAAAGGGACTCTGTTCTATACGTGTTCACTCACATAAATTGAACTTATGCGCTGCCTAAATAGGTAGCTAAAACTATTTTTACAGCTGCGCTCGCTATCAACAGCAGAGGCTTTATAATGCCTTTTAAGAGATTGTGCAAGAGTAATCCACAGGAATTGTTATGGTTGACCCGCTTAGTGTGTAGAGTTCGATGTCAGATGATCAGTCTGACGTAGTTCGGGTGGTGAGACGACTGCTAAGCGTGCTAGGCGAAGCAGAGAAAAGATATGATATTCTGGAGGTTACAATTCTAGGGGAAACAAGAGATCGAGACTAAGGGTACTATGAAAGAAAATGGGGGTTTAAATAGGTACGAGACTTGAGCGAGGCTGACATGGGGAGCAAGGCTGACATGGGGAGCGAGGCTGACATGGGGAGCAAGGCTGACATGGGGGGGGGCGACCTATGGAATATGTTGTTGGGTCCTAGATAGAATGTGTAGGAGCGAGGCGGTTTATTATGATTAGGAACTAAATGAAATTAAGCGAATGAAATTAAGCGATGATTTTTGAGATAATCTTGTGAATAGTTCGGTCGTTAAGCTGTAATATCGTTGAGTCGTAACATCACCCCCGGTTAATGTCGAGAGGCGCCAACGAACCAGTTAGAATGCAGGGCCAGTTACGGAGGGGCGTGCCCGTGGAGGAATACGTATTGTGAGAGGAGAAGGAGAGGGGTCGTCAAGGATACCATGTTTGGTGAGAATGTGTGCAGGAAGCGAAGAGGACAGGGATGGCGGCAAGGAGGCAAGATATTGTCCAATGAGATCGTCAGCGTGAATATAATGGTAGTCAACCCATTCATTGTCACTAGAGGGAAAACCCTTCCATCGAACCAAAAACTGGAGGTGACCTGTGTGACCAGCGCGTTGGTGACTGATGATGTGATCGACCTTGACTTCTTTGATGCCATTGACAAGGACCGGCGGAGGGCGGTGGGGTGATGGACCATGTGCTTGGGTAGTGATGTAGGGCAAGAGTAAGGAGGCGTGAAAGATGTCGTGTATCCACAAAGAGGGTGGTAAATCGAGCTTGAAAGCCACGGGGGAGATAACGCGAGTAATTGTGAACAGGCCATGACACCGCGGGGCAAGCTTCTGCAAGGGGAAGAGCGAGGAGATGTTCTTACCCTTGAGCCAGACTTTGTCGTTAACTGCAAATACTGGAGTGATTTGGGTCATGTCGGCGAGGACACGGGTGGTGATTCGGTGAGCAGAGATGATTGCGGAGAGACATTCTGTTAACGAGGGTATTGGGGACGAGACGCGAGAGGTAGGGGGACGAGGTCGGAAGCCTAACAGTAATTCATGTGGACTGAGTTTTGTGCCATTGTGTCGCCATCTGTTGTGTATGAACTCAGCCATAGGGAGTAGGGGAGCCCAGGTGTGGGGGTTGCCAAAGGTCCAATGGTGGAGGTATTGTTCAACCCAGCGATTCATGCATTCCGATTGGCCGTCCGTTTGTGGATGAAAAGCAGTGCTAGTATTCTGTGATATAGAGAGTAATGTGCAGAGTTTGGAAACAAACTTAGAGGTGAAGCGAGGGTCCCGATCGGATATGACGCGTTTGGGGATGCCAAAGAGGGGAAAGAGATGTTTGAAGTAGAGAGAGGTGACCTGAGTCCCAGTAATTGTCATCGAGCATGGGATGAACTTGGCGGACTTGGAGCACCCCTGATCAACAATAGTCAGGATAGCATTGTGCCCCTGTGACACGGGGAGGTCAGTAATGAGATTGAGGGAGATATACTGAAAGGGTCCATCGGAAGCCGGAGTGTCAAAAGAGAAGAGGGGAACATCAGTTTTTCGGCGGGGCTTTGATGCTTGACATTCATGACATCCTTTGACATAGTCAGTCACGAATTGTTGCAGGTTTGGGCCAGCATAGATTTCAGAGACTAGATCCCATGTATTCCGTTGCCCAGGGTGACCAGCAAGTGGGTGATCGTGGAATTGCTTGACAATCTCGCGATAGGAATCCGGGTCTTCTTGAAGTTGAATTACTGCGAGGGACCAGTTCTCATCCGGCAGGAGAATCTCTTGGTCGTTATCTCCTTTACCATCATCGTAATCCGGCTGGCGGGATAGTAGATCTGCAATTATATTGTGTTTACCCTGAATAGGTTTTATTACGAAGTTATATTCCATGAGATCGAGATGCCATCGGGCCTGTCGTCTATTAAGTTTTTGAGGTTTTCGGAAGTACTGTAAATTATGGTGATCTGAGAAGACGGTTAATTTATGAGGGGAACCCATCAAGTATTGTCGCCATTCTTGTAAAGGAAGCCAAATTGCGAACAACTCTCTGTCGTAAATATCCCAGTTGCGTTGTGTTTGATTGAGGGATTTGGAAAGGAATGCAACCGGGTGTAGTCGCCCTACGTCATCTTGTTGGGATAGTTCAGCCCCTATCGCGTATCCTGAGGCATCGGTTGTGACAAAGAAGGGGAGGTCGAGACGGGGCTGTCGAAGGACGGGGGCACTACTAAACGCCTTCTTTAGACCTTGGAAGGCGTTTTCTTCCTTGTCGGTCCATGTCCATGGGACTAGAAGCTTTGTGAGGTTGATGAGTGGTCTGGCGAGTTGTGAATATCCTTTGATGAAGCGGCGATAATAGTTACCGAATCCTAGATAACTGCGGACTTGTTTTACTGTCTTGGGGGTCGGCCAATCTAGAAGACCATTTACTTTTGCTGGATCCATGCGGATAACACCGTGTTCAAGGATAACGCCCAAGTAATCGACTTTTGTTGTGTGGAATATGCATTTTGACGGTTTCAGGTAGAGATCGTTGTCTGAGAGGATTTGTAGAACGCGGGTTACGCATTTTTGGTGGAAAGAAATATCATTTGAGGTAGCGATAAGGATATCGTCCATATATATTACAAGCCATCCTTCGTCGAGCTCTTTTCGAAAGATCGCGTTCATCATCGTTTGGAAAGTTGCGGGGGAATTCGTCAGTCCGAAGTACATTACCAGGAGTTCAAAGAGGCCTTTATTTGTTTTGAAAGCAGCTTTCCACTGATCGCCTTCTTTGATGCGAATGTTATTGTAACCCCATCGTATGTTGAATTTGGTGAATAGTGCAGCGTTTTGGACTTTTGCGATCAGTTCATCGATGAGGGGTAATGGGTAGGTGTTGCGGAGGGTGTGTTCGTTGAGCTTGCGATAGTCTTGTACCGGTCGAAGTTTACCATCCTTTTTCTTGACGAAGAAGAAGGGGGAAGCATATTGTGATTTTGACTCACGAATGTATCCCTTGGCGAGGTGTTCATGGAGGAATTCTTCGAGTGCCAATTGTTCTTTTGGATTGAGGGGATATATTTTACAGTCCAGGGTGTTTGGCGCATCAGATTTAAGGTCGATCACATGATCCCACTGGCGTGCCTCTGGGAAGCAAAGGGCTTCGTCCTCTGAGAAGACTTTGGCGAACTGCTGGTATTGTGACGGTATAGCAAGATCCGGGGGCTGTTGTGTTGTGAGTTCTGCGGATGGGGATATGCGCATGATGAGTTCTTCCCCTGGTAGGAGTCCTAGAGAAGCGGCTGTGGGCATGTGATGTTTTTGTCTTCGCGGGAGGATATGTACGGCCTCTTGGATGGTTGCCTGAAGCCAATCGATGGTTGGTGTAGTTCGCGCAAGCCAGGGATAGCCTAGGATAAGATTTTCTTTACCAAGATCTGCGACAAAGAAGTCAAGGAGATGGATGGATGAGCCAGTTTGAACTGTGCAAGGAAGATAGTGAGTGATTTGACTGGCGGCATTTGCAGATCCATCGGCATTGGAGAGGGATTTTGGTATTTGTAGCGGGCAGGTAAGCAAGTTGTGTATAGAGATGAAACATTTGTTGACGAAATTTTCGGTTGCGCCACTGTCAACGAGCGCGGAGACGGTCCCAATAGTAGAAAAGTTGGTTTGTATTGAAAGAGACTTCGGTACAAATCGATCTACGATAGCCCTCAGGGTGGGATGACCCCTCAGGCTGTTACAAAATCCGAATCAGCAGCGAGTAGGGTTTGTACCTGGTCTTCCTGTTCTTTGGTTAACCCTTTAATCATAGTGACGATGGCAGCAACATCGGGTTGTGTATCCGCAGGTGCCTTCGAAGTTCTTTGGGTTGTATTTTGAGCTGTAGGGACAATTACTTGGGAGTCAACTGTTGTTGCAGTTGCGACGCGAGGCTTCTTCTGAGGGCAGTCACAAGATAGGTGTCCCTTCCGCATGCAATAGAAACACAATCCTTCGCGTTTGCAGCGTTCTTTGTCGTCGTCGGTAACTGCACGTCGAATGGTGTTAGCATCCGTATTGTTGTGGTCTCGTCGTGATTGTTGGGTTTGACTGTTTATAGGTCAACGCCAGAACGGCTGGTCATTAGTCGGACGTGCTGTCTTGCTGCAGAGACCTTGGACAATAATGAAATTCCGTTGTTGAGTTTGTGCTGCCTTTTGCCATTGCTCCAGTGTCATCGGGGAGTGTTGTTCAACGCATTTTTCTGCTAAGTGGCCCTGTAGTCCCCAGGCGAAGAGACGCATCGTACTAGGGTCGTCGGGGTGGAGGCCAGCTCGTTGAATTAAGATGTTTAAGGAGGTGATGAATTCATCAATGTGTCCATCCTTCATCCGTAATTTCTGTACTGATTCATATGCTTGTTCCCTCATTGTGAAGTCGAAGAACGTATCGAGGAACCGCCTCTCGATGATTGCCCAAGCGTCAGTATTCTGTGGAATGAGGCTACTGTCAATTTTTGCTCGCTTAAGGAAATCGATCGAGTTATTATAGAAGGCCTGGACCTGAGGACCTTCTAGTTGTTGCAGGAAGTAGAGACTCCTTTTCACCTTGTTGATGGCAACTTCGGACCGGTCATTTAACTCGAGGAAAGAGTCAAACACTTTGAGGAAGTCTTCGGTCTTTGTGCGATCTCCGTTGAATCTAAGCGGGAACGACCCCTCAAGTCGCTCATATTTGGTTGTTGTTGGGGGTGCGGGTTGTGGTACAGTTGGGGCTCTAGATATAGCTCGTGTCGGTGATGTAAGAGGTTCTGGAAACGTGGTAGGCGCGGCAGTTACACCAGCGAAAGCCGTGGCATAAGAAGTGTTGACAGTGAGTCCCTGCGGTGGGTTAGATGGGAGGCCCATTTCTGGGCGGGCGACCTTAATTGCCATCCAGGCATTGAAATGTTCAAAGTAGGCGATCTCGAACCAAAGACTGTAGATTGTTTCTATCGGGATGTTAATATTATCCAGCTTCCAATAGTAACCACTCCAGGTTACATCTTCTTCATTGGCAGCGAGCCATCGGGAACCAGGTCGTTCTTCTTCCGGGATGTTATCATGTGACCGGGGTCTTAGAGGGAAGGGAAGCTTAACAATTCCGCTACCAGGTCCAACGGGAGTAGACATTATCTGTTCGTTCGGGGGGTTCTATTAGTCTCGATCTAATGTTACGGTTGACCTGCTTAGCGTGTAGAGTTCGATGTCAGATGATCAGTCTGACGTAGTTCGGGTGGTGAGACGACTGCTAAGCGTGCTAGGCGAAGCAGAGAAAAGATATGATATTCTGGAGGTTACAATTCTAGGGGAAACAAGAGATCGAGACTAAGGGTACTATGAAAGAAAATGGGGGTTTAAATAGGTATGAGACTTGAGCGAGGCTGACATGGGGAGCGAGGCTTGTGAAACAGGCATGAGGCGCAGCATACTGACTGTAGTGTTAGCGGGTTAAGCTAGAAAGACAAGTTATACTTCAGAGATGAAGAAAACTCTATTATACTATACTACACACCTAGAAAGACAAGTTATCTACATGAGACGGTTAGTCAAAGGTAAGGTAGTAAGTAAGAGATTGGGACTTACACTTCAGAGATGAAGAAAACTCTGAAGTGTAGAGGACGAAACAGACACCCTTATATACTCTTCAAGGGATGGTCTGTGCACTGGGAATAAGTCCTCAAGTGCCGGACAGAGTCCAAACAACAAACATGAGGGAGAAAGGCCATTGGCCATTACAGGAATCACATGCTACATGGCGCATCAGTCAGCTACTGTGGAATGTGAGAAAGAAAGTAATAATGATATTGTAAATAGTCCGAAACTCCGGTATCTAATCTAATCTACAAAGTAGCCAATCTAATCACCTGATGCCTGAAGCATCACCGAACATCTCCTGTGTTCAACATCCCTCCATGCTGAAGGCATCTGGTCATGGATGGAAAATGAGTTGGATGAGCACACTGCCATCACAATTAAATGAGCATATCGCCAGCCAGAGATCCAACTTCTCTAACTCTTTTGAGTGCGAGAGAGGCATGGTGTTCAGAGGCATATCGCGGTGATTCGCTTATGCAAACTGAAACCATACACACCTCTTGCATCACTCTCGAAGTCGAGAATTTCACTTATGGTGGGAAAGTGAAACTGGTATACAAAGTCTCCAGATTCCAGCTCTCTCATTCCAGCATAAGTCCAAGTCCTTTTACCATGGTTTCAAACGATGCTCTTGGTAGAGACTTAGTGAAGCCATCTGCCAGCATCTCACCTGTGGGGGTACGCACTAACTCAATTGTGTGTGACTCAATGTACCCCCTAATGGCATGGTACTTGATAGGTATATGCTTTGACCGCCTTCCTGTGACTGGGTTTAATGCCAAATCCACGGCACCCTTGTTATCACAGTGGAGTAGTATAGGGGAGGATACCTCATACCCTAATTCCTCCATAAAAGTCCTATACCACATTGCCTGATTTGCAGCCTCAGAGAGGCTCATATATTCGGCCTCAGTGGTGGACTGTGCTACTGTTTTCTGTTTTCTGGAACTCCATGAAATGGCAGCATTTGCCAAGAAAAACACATAGCCTGAGGTGGAGTGGCAGTCCTCTTGATCTCCCCATGAGGAATCTGCAAAGCCATGAAGGCCACTCTCCCCATTCCCTCCAGAATACCGCAACTTGTAGTCTTTTGTACTATTAAGATACTTTAAGACATACTTTGCAAGTCGCATATGATCTTGAGAGGGATTGGAAGCATATTGGCTAAGGCACGCCACAGCAAAACTGATGTCGGGTCTGCTTCCAATCTGCACCCATAGCAGAGACCCCATCAGCTGTTGGTACTTCTTTATCTCAGAAGTAGATGCCTGGCCATCAAACTTGACCAGATGAACATCAGTGCCTGAGGGAAGAGGAGTATATACTCGGTTGGAATCCCTCATCCCAAACTTCTCAATAATAGATAAAATGTAGGCTGCTTGGTCAATTTCCAGTGTCTTGTTAGGACGATCCCTGGTGATGTTAACTCCAAGGTACGACTGGATTTCTCCCAAGTCAGTCATCTCATATCGATTAGATAGAGCTGACTTCAGCCACGTTATCTTATCATTGGAAGACCCAAGTATAGTGATGTCATCTACATAAAGAATGACATAAAGTGAATCATCCCCCTCCTTTTGGTGAAACACATATACTCCTGCATCAGAGTACGTCCGAGTAAAGCCCAGTTCATTGAGAACTGCATGGAATTGTAGATTCCATGCTCGGGATGCTTGTTTGAGGCCATATAATGCTTTTTGTAGCCTACAAACTTTGGACTCTTGACCAGCAACAACGAAACCTGTCAGTTGCTCCATATATATCTCTTCATCCAGATCGCCATGAAGGAATGCCGATTTGACATCCATCTGGTGGATTTCCCAATCCTCTAGTGTAGCTAGCGCTAGTAACAATCTAAGTGATTCAAATCTGGCGACTGGAGAGAATGTTTCGTCGAAGTCCACCCCTTCTACTTGGGTGAAACCTTTTGCCACGAGCCTAGCACGAAACCGTCCATCTGGTTTCAATTTGAAAACCCATTTTGACTTGACAGCCTTTCTTCCCTTAGGAAGATTCTCAAGGCGCCACACGTTAAGTTTATCTAAGGCATCTATTTCATATTTACATGCCTCAAGCCATTCACTGGCATTATCAGACTGCATTGCCTCCTGAAAAGTCAGGGGGTCTCTATAGGAGACACCTGCGGCATTTAGCAATTCCATATGCCCAAGTCTAGAAGAGCCCTGCACGAACTCAGCATTATCCTCATTGTAAAAGCGAGGGTTCATGCGACGTGAATGTTTGGGACGGGCAGTATCAAGATCTAGATCTTCCTGCACAGCCCTGTCATGTTGTTGAGATCGTGGACTTTCCCTAGTAAAAATTGGTTGGGAAATCTTGCCAACATTCTTCTTAGACTGTCTTTTGGCACGGGTTCTCTGGGGGAGTTCAGAGGGTTCCATAATTTGTGATGGTGGAGTCTGATAGATAGTTTGATTGTGTGAGTCAAGCTCATTTTCGGGTGTGGTAGGCTCAGGATTTAATTGAGGAGGTTCCACTTCCTCCTGTTCCTCAACCTCGGCGTCCTTGTCTTCAGGAGCCTGAGGAACCGTGGCTATTGCTGGTTGAGGCTGGACAGGCCTCTCAACTTCTAAGACAAAAGGTGTAACTTTTTCCTTTTGCTTTCCCTTGCTGTCCTTGGCAAGGTTGGATGGGAAGGACCCTTCATCGAATGTCACATCTCTTGACAATACAAAGGATCGGGTGTGCATATCCCAAAGAAGATATCCTTTAGAGTGGGGTGCATACCCAACAAAGACTGTCTCCCTGGCTTTGTGATCCAGTTTACGTCTTTTGTCCTCTGGGACAGTATAATAGGCTAAGCAGCCAAATATTTTAAAGTAAGAGACGTCTGGAATGTCCCCATCCAGAAGCTCAAGCGGTGTCCTCCACTTATTGGAGCGGATAGGCGTTCTATTGTATATGTGACAGGCTGTTCGCACTGCACATTCCCAGAAACCAAGGGAAAGACCAGCATGATGCAGCATACTGGTGGCCTTTTCCATAATGGTTCTGTTGAATCTTTCAGCCCTTCCGTTCTGTTGTGGGGAATATGGCATTGTCAATTTATGCTCTATGCCAGCCTGCTCAAGTATTGACTTCAGCTCCCTATTTACATATTCGCCACCTCGGTCTGTGTGTAAGGTCTTTATTTTCTTGTCTGTTTTATTTTCCAAGAATGCCTTAATATTTCTAAAGACCGATGTGAAATCACTTTTCGCTTTCATAGCAACAACTAGAGCTGTCCTGCTAAAGTCATCTATGAAAGTGGCAAAGTATAGGTTCCCTTGAATTGAAGTACATTGTAAAGGACCAACTAGATCACTATGAATGACCTCCAAGGGTGCTGAAGCTCTCTTTTGAGAGGGAGGGAATGGAAGACAGTGTGATTTTCCCATTTCACAGCCATAACACAGCTTGTCTTCCACTTGGCTATTATCAATGCTAAGGCCTTTTACAGCCTTAGGAGCATATCTTTTGAGGGCCTCTTTTGACATATGACCCATTCGCAAATGCCAGGTTTCAAGGCTAGTCGATGCAGATTTGTGGGAAGCAGTATTTAAATTCTGCATTGTTTTCCCAAAGACCCAATAGAGTCCCATAGCCTTGACACCTTCCGCTATAGTTGCATTATTGTACTTTATTTTGACCTCAGATGGAGTAAATTCCACTGAGCCTCCTTTGTCTGTGATGCAGCTTGTCGACAGTACTCTTTCACTGCCAGGCATATAAAATACATTGTTCAACTCTAGCTCATAGTTATTACGAGTTTTGAGGAGAACTTTGCCTGTTCCTTCGACTTGGACTACAGAGCCATCACCAATTGTCACCTGATGTCCCTTGTGAGGGAAATACTCAGAGAAATCGTCTAAGTATGGTGTAAAATGGGTGGTGGCTCCACTGTCCATCATCCAAGGGTTGCTGCCATCATCGACTTCTTGCGGCGTATGTTCAGTTATTGCATAAAGTGAAATGCGAGGTGTCTCATGCACCTCCTGTATTCTGCCACTACCGTTAACTACAGTAGCTACTTGTGTGGAGTTATTATGTACACTGGGGCCTTGCCCCTTCCTCTTGTTGCCCTTTTTGCCTGCATCAGCATTGGCTCTGTCCTGTTTCCTTTGCCGACATTCATTAGCCTTGTGGCCCGGCTTCTGGCAATAGAAGCAGGTGACATCATTGGACGATGATGCACCTGCAGGAGGTGGTGTGAATGATACTTGTTTTTGTTTTTTGTTTTTGTTGACATGGGCTGCCTTGTTAAGGGCAGCCCCAACACCACTTCCTGCGGGGCCGGCTAGTCAGCTTTCCTCATTTAGGAACCTTTGTACAAGGTCCTGAGGGGAAAGGCGGTCAGGAGGTCCTGACGCCAGGATTGAGCCAGCAATGGCTGAGTAGGATGGAGGTAGGGATTGGAGCAATATAAAGCTCAACTGGAGATCAGAGATCTCCATCCCATTTTCCTTGAGTGTACTCCTCACATCCAACACACGCTGCAACTGGGGTCTGAATAGTTTACCCTCCTCCAAGCGGAAGGAGGACACAGAACACCACAAGTTGTAGGTGGCCATGCTACCTACTGAGCCATAGAGCGCTTCCAAACGCTCATACTTGGCATTGACAGAGGGGTATGTTCTGTCAGAGGCAATTTGGGAGTATGTTTCTGGTGATGTTACCATCACCAGAACTCCCATGAGGACTTCCTCCACCCTATTCCATTCTAGGTACATAGGCTCAGACCAAAGCGCAAAGCGCTTGGCATACTCGTCATCCTTTTCTCCATCTTCTGGCTTCGGAGGATTCAGGAACTCAGGCGCATCATGAGTGATGTGCCTCTTCATCCCATTTATCCTGAGCAGGGCAGTGAACAACACCGACCACTGCTGCCAGTTGGAGCCATCAAGTTTGTTGAACTTGAAAGTGGGGGGGAAGACAATGGAAGACATTTGAGATGATTTATTAAAGATGATCCTGGTTCCAAGGAGCAATTAGAACCAGTTGTCCAGGTCTCATTTAAGAGGGCCCGTCCATTCTGTGGCGCTATGCTTCAGAACTTAAAAAAGTCCTGCCTCTGATGTGCGACTTCTAAGTAGTATAGTAAGCTATCTAGCGCCATCTATAACAAGTCCTAAGCCCACATCAGGGGGACATTGTGTAAATAGATGGGGAGTCATGTCATGGAGGAGCCAACCGCAAGTTCCACTAGAGACAAAGGGTATAGAGCCCTTCCTCTAGTGCTGGTGGTGGAGTCCATGATTAAGCCCTAGATGATTGGGGCCATGACTATAGTAGACTATTAGGTTTCCTCTGGTTGGGGCAAACCCCCAATGAAAGCAGCAGGTACTTCTGCCCAGAGACAAAACCCTCTAGCTACTGTGTAAAGACTATAGTAGTTCAAGCCTACTTGTATCGAGCCCAAGCGTCATGGGAGTGACTACCCATGCCTTGTTCTAGACCCTAAACTCTACCAGCAGGTCGCTAAACCTGGCTTACGGATCGAGCCAAGCATTGACTGAACCTATAGCTCCAAGCCTTCTGGGCAAGGGGCCTACTAAGACTATGGATGGGACAAAAACCCAGCTACAACTAAGAATACTATTTACTTAGAGCGCACATGAGGAACTCAAGGTGTTTCACCCACTTAGGGTCCCTCATCACCTTTTGCAAGAATCCCCTGAGGGACTAGCCAGACAGATCAAGGTGGGCACATGAAGCGCACCACCTTGTGGACAGTTAAGGGCAAGGGATAGAAATCGAAGCTCACTGTAAGACTGATTGGGAAAACGAAGTCTTGAAGCTAGTGAGCTTGAAGAAAAGTTTTGGACTGATCAAAAGAAATGACAGATCAGTTAAGCGTGCCCAGGGCCCATAACCTGTGAAACAGGCATGAGGCGCAGCATACTGACTGTAGTGTTAGCAGGTTAAGCTAGAAAGACAAGTTATACTTCAGAGATGAAGAAAACTCTATTATACTATACTACACACCTAGAAAGACAAGTTATCTACATGAGATGGTTAGTCAAAGGTAAGGTAGTAAGTAAGAGATTGGGACTTACACTTCAGAGATGAAGAAAACTCTGAAGTGTAGAGGACGAAACAGACACCCTTATATACTCTTCAAGGGATGGTCTGTGCACTGGGAATAAGTCCTCAAGTGCCGGACAGAGTCCAAACAACAAACATGAGGGAGAAAGGCCATTGGCCATTACAGGAATCACATGCTACATGGCGCATCAGTCAGCTACTGCGGAATGTGAGAAAGAAAGTAATAATGATATTGTAAATAGTCCGAAACTCCGGTATCTAATCTAATCTACAAAGTAGCCAATCTAATCACCTGATGCCTGAAGCATCACCAAACATCTCCTGTGTTCAACAGGGGTAACCCCTGGATAATTGTTTTGATACCTGGGTTACCCATAAAATGAAACGCGTGCAAGTTCTTTACTTGCATCGCGCATTTCGGAGATCCGGCCCAGGAGATCCCGGTCAAGGAGATATGCACTTGGACACAACGCATTCATTTATGGCTACTCAAGATCCCTCAAAGATTCCTATTTTATGTTCATAAGATTAAGATAATTTATTATTCCATTTTTATTTTATTATTCTGGTTTCAATTTTATACGAGCGTGACTGTTCTTTGCATTTCTGCGCATTTCGGGTAAATGGCCTGGGCCATCCCGGTCAAGGAGATAAGCACTTGGACACAACGTGTTCATTTATGGCTACTCAAGATTCCTCAAAAATTGTTGGTTTATGTTCAGAAGATTAAATGGATCCTTTATTTACATTATTATTTTATTATTCTGGTTTCATTTCATACAAGTGCGACTGTCCTAGTCCCTGGATGCACATTTCTGCGCGTTTAAGTCAACCTTCCTTAATAGGAAGGAGGTCAGACCACCATGCGATGCAATGTAGTCGCTGCCCCATGCAGCTTGTAGACACACACGGGCCTTGTTTCAATAAAGTAATTTAATAATTAAATTATAGAATAGTCTATATTAGTCTAGAGTGTATTTTAGATAGTGCCAGACCGGCAGAATTGGTCGCGCATTAATAAAACAGATGTATCATGGTTTTCAAGAAAGTGGATCACTGATAAGGATTTTATTTTACATCACACTGTTAATCTGCTTTGATATTTTGTAGGATAATACTAGAACATATTTAACGCCACCCTGTAGCATACATCAGACGAGATCTTGTATTTTTGTGACTGCAGATGTGTTTTATCTCGGAAATTCTACTGATCTTATCAATGCATAATCGGCGCCTATACCTGCCAAACCCGCCGCGCGGGTACGGGTTTCCATGGGTTGGGAGCCGTATACCCGTACCCATACCCGGCAAAACCTGCAGCACTTACCCGCGCGGGTATGAAACCCCTTGACAATCACTAAGTGCAACAAGTCAACAACTGCTCACAGGTAAGAGAATACCAAACACACTGCATACAAGTATGACAATGTTGCTGGAAAGATGAAATAGTAGAGCCTCACCTCTCTTCATGACACCCACATGGTCAACTTGACTAAGTTCAAAGTTAAAAGGTTGTCAGCAATAGAAGGAAAAAAGAGCTTATATTTACCTTTCTGCATCTAGCCCTCAATAAAGAGAAAAGATCCTGTCATGGAAGGAAGTGACATGGTGAGCATGAGTAACTTGGCCACAAAAGAGAGAGATGGAGGAAGAGGGAGAGGGAGATTGTGAGAGGGAAAAGGAGAAAGATAAATGTGAAGACGATGTGGGGAAGACAGCTTTTTGATTGGAGTGTGGAGTGAGAATTGTGCGTGCAGCGTGGAAAATGTAGTTCCCACACTCACACTCAAACCAAACCAAAGAGCATGTTGAGTGCAGATAAGGGGAACTATATAATAATAATTATTATTATTATTATCTTTTATTTACGCAGCAGATAAGATAAAGTAATGTTAATGTTGTCAAAACTGAAGTGAACACTTACAGAAAATAGTCCTTTAAAACCAAAAAAGAGTGTGAAATAAAGAGAGAAAAAATAATACTATTTACTTGTGACAAGATTTGAAGGAACATATTGTGCATGCAGTGTGTAATAATTGTCTCTGAATCGGTTATCTGACTCACTGACTCACTTTGAATGATCTAATTGCTAATTGAGCCTGGTTGTCCAGTCCCACCAATATGGTAGCTACTGGCCTGTCTCAATAAATTTGTGGCCATTCAGACTGTTGCGCACAGTAGTCTGTCTTATTAGAATATGCGTATTGGAAGTATGATAGTTAGTCCGGCCCGGCATCTCTGGTATTGATTCATGCTGCATGCACGCTGCTATTCCCAGATGGGTCTAATCATCCCCTTTGGACGGCACCTACTAAGAAGCATGAGGTCCCTTTCACATGTTGCATCTGCTCCACTGCCATGTGCCTCGCCACAGGCCATGCCTTTCTTGCTGAATACCAGGAGCGCTTTCACCCCTCCCTCCCAGTCTCCTCTCACACCTGCCCCTGCGGCGACACTTCCTTGGCGACATTTGTGCATGTCCCCCTTGAATGCCCCCTGTACATTCAAGCTCGGGTGTATTGGATGCTTACCTTTCAGGACCTGGGCAACCTTACTCAAGTCTTCAACCATCGTGGACATGTTGGCAACCTGCTGGAGTTCCTCCAGGACACACGGGCCTTCCCCAAGCCCATTACCTCCCTTTGCCCTTGTGAGCCAGCCTGATTTGGGGGGAATTTGGTGACCAGTAAGTTCCTTTTTCTCTCTGGCTTTGGTGAACAGCCTCTGTTTTTCCCTGTGGCCTCTCTACTTTAGAAAACTACTTCGGTTTTTCCTTATGGGTTTTCCACCATGACTTTGTGTCGACTCCCCCATTGTTTTAGTAATTAGTAGCTACATTGTACCCTGATGTGGCTGCGTGATTGGGCACTGTCCCGCAAGCGTGTAATAGAATTGATTCAAATAAATTTAAAAAAGTGCTGCTATTCCCACATATAGTAAACACAATCTGGCGCCCTAGCCATTCCAGCCATTCTAGTCAATCTAGTTGTTCTAGCAAATGTCATTTTCCTGATGTCGAGCGAGCAGCTCAGCAGCGGAAGTTCATCACGGGTCAAATGATCCACCGTAACGAATGTACTTCCACACCGTAGAAATACTGGGTCAGAGTGGCACTTCTTGGGACTTGCCATACGTTTTTTGATCCCTAAGACGGGTGCGGGTTTAAATGCCCAAGACGACGAAGACTGGAGTAAGCTCAAAAAAGTATCGAGAGCGGGCGTCTCGCGACATCGTGGTGTTGTCGCTCAGAATGGCGTTGACATTAACACATGAAACGACTCGGAAAAGCAAAGAACGTCATGATGACTCAATAATCCGAGGTTGAAAGGTTATTACCGCAGCGCGATAGGCGAACTCCATCGACGTTTGCATCGTGATACGGGCACCATGAGATCGTGAGTGTGATAATTACCTCACAGTGGCACACAGATGAAGGAGGGGTGAGGGGATTTGACTGTGGGGCGGGTGTTGGCATGCGGAACTGCGTCGACGAGATTGCCTTTAACCTGAGAACTGAAAGTGCGCATGGGTGGTCATAACCTAGAGATTAGGGCGGTAGCAACCGGATCCATTGTCCCGCTCCCGCATAGCCGGTACACTCCTTACTGTGTGCACGCAACACTTTAATTCTTTGCTTTAATATTACTTTTGCTCTTGGTCGTTGTCATGGCCCTTTGACGTACTCTCATATCAATAACCACACCAATTAAAAAACTAAATAGGTAGCTCGCTTAACTGACTCAGCTAATAAACATACTCTCTCACTAAACACGCATTCCCGTCGTAGGACGAAGTAGACAAACAATTCACATGAGCCCAACCTAAACCATCTGGGACGATTAGATTTAGAGATGGGTCATGTCAGAGTCGCTGTGGCATGGGAAGTGGAGTGAAAGGTAGTAATCATGCTCAATTTTCCGCATGTACGGCTGGTATTTAATGCAAGAAATAACCGAAAGTAGTCACAGGACAACTATACTAGTAAACCCACAAACCCGTCATAGTATAAGCCAAACCCATCAGAAGAAGCCAGTATAATTATTAAAAACCAACAAGTTGGGTGTAGCCCTACTGACTCGCGAAAGCAATCCCCGGCTCGAGAGCTTAATCACCTCCGCTTTCAGGTCCGCAGGGGCGATCGAGTTGGAAGGGTGGGCCAACTTCGAGGGAGGAACGGAACCCGACGCCCATTGTGGCCTCCCATTGTACTCGGCTTCATACATATAGGTGTGAGACTTGGATGGAAGGGCGGAAAGGTGATATGCCAGAAGACCAGCAACATGAGGTGACGCCATGGATGTGCCAGAAATGATATTCTCCGCAGAATCAGATCCAATCCAAGTAGACATGATATCCTGACCGGGGGCAAACACATCAACACAAGGACCATGGTTAGAGAACCCGGCACGCTCGTCACTAAGCGTGGACGCCGCAACCGTGATCGCCTTCACAGCGGCAGCGGGAGAGTAAGAGCACGCGTCGTCGTCATTGTTACCCGCCGCGACAGCGAAATGGAGGCCACTGTCGACTGCACCATTGACTGCCTGATCTATAGTACGAGATCGTCCACCACCCAATGACATATTCGCCACAGATCCCTTGTGTTTCGTCGTCCCAGTCGCCTTGATCTCTTCCTCCGCCTCCTTCGCCTTTAGTGCCGCAGATTCAGCAGCGAAAATAACACCCGCGACCACATCACCTTCACTCCCCGTCCCGTCCGATCCAAGCACCTTAACCGCAATTACATTCGCAGACTTTGCGACACCGTATTTGCGCGATGCAATCGTCCCAGCGCAGTGAGTACCATGACCATTGACGTCTTCATCAAAGTCGTTCACAGGGATAGTCCTGCCCCATGACGCACGTCCCTCGAAGTCCTTGTGATGGATATTGATACCGGTGTCAATGACGTATACATCAACACCTTCGCCACCACTAGGTTGGTGCTCGTATTGGGTGAAAGTGTCAAACGTAAGCTTGGGACGGTGACTGATACGTGCAAGACCCTGATAATGAAATTACAATGAGTCAGATATATAATCTCAAATATGTAAGGGGGTTATGGCACTCACCCAAGGTGCAAGCTCCTGGACATCTTGAGTCCTGACTACCTGGTCGCGCTCAACATAGTCGACTTCAGGCATCCCACGAATCCTCTCGATGACATTCTCGGTGAACTTTCCAGCATAACCCTTGATATAACTGTCAAACACGTGACGGAGGCCATTATCGCGTTCTAAGAGAGGGTCCTCCGAGTGTGCTGACTGGAGGAAGTTGAGGTGATTGTCCATGGCGACAGGCGACAGACCCTTCTTGAACATGACGATGTATGAATTATTGACGAGACCGTAAGGAGCTTCATGAGCTGCTGTGAGAAGGGGGGCAAGGCCAAAAGGAGAGTCTTTGCGTGCATCATAGTGATAGCCGGTAGAAAGTGGAGTAGCCCATGTAGAAGCGGCCAAGGAAAGAGAGAGGGAGATGAGTGAAATGGAGAGCATGCTAGTCGGTGTGGTTATGATGATTGGAGGCAGGCCGACTTTATATGTGGAGTCCTCAGCTTAAGTTGTTCTATTGCCCAAGGTATTCCCGCAGACCGAGATAGAGCAGGAACCAGTTGATGGAGTCTGCCCTGGCAGGGCACTCGCGAAACCTGTCTGATAATTGATTCCAAAGTAACTTAGATGGGGACTTGTTCCTGTGTCTGGCCTTGTATTCAATTTCCGTGACAAGGCCGAGTTTGAGAGACAGCGGGTGATTAACGATTTTCATAAAGACAGGTAAGGAAATAGGAGTACAAGGATAATCAGTTACCCGATAATTGATCCTTATTACAACCTTTCTACGGATATGCCATGGTTAAGGCACAGCGGGGTTAAGACTCGTGGTGATTCAGGTCGGTGGGGTGCCTCACGTGTTCCGAAGTGGACTTGCCTAACACGAACAAGCTCTCTTCACCGGGAACACCAGCGAGATTGTCGAAGTTGCGTGAACCAAGAATGGCGAACATGACCGCGTGAAGAGGACGAACCCTTATTGACTCGAAGGAGCTTGACTTGTGATAATCGTTTGGTGGGTCAGTCAAACATTTTCCTACCTGTCAAACTGTAAGCGAGGTGCAATTTGAACGGGTAAGTTCTTTAGACCACTCGCCTCCGCTGTTGGTCCGTCAACATAATCAATTATAACAGTTACGTGCACCCCCGGCGAAACATTCATTGGGTTACCGGTACTATTCAGACGGTCTACCTCAGATTCTATACTCTAATTAGCTTCAATCCTTAAGCTATTAGAACCTACAATTGTATTGCCCTGGAAGTCCCAGTTTCATGGTCCATTGCGCTGCCAAATCGTGTAGCTACCTGCCAGATTAAATGCGAGCTATAGGGGGGGAGTGGACAGGAGATTCCTTGCGTGATGCGTTCTTGAATGTCCTTGGCCTACCTGGCGAAAATCTTGCTCTCGAATCCTCACAGAACAGTGCAACGTTCGCCAAATTCCAGATGAGGGCCAGAGGGGCCACAGGTCGATCTGAGCGAGATTATCCCCGGATTGGAGAGGGCGGGATGGTTAAAGGCTTTCTCGAGATCACGTGTGCCCTGAGGTCCAGAACCTCTTCCTCTCGTGTCCGTTTTCCTCAATGTTGAATTGCCTCTGGAAAAACCGACTCCCCAGGTCTCTTTATCTTAGTGTTGCTTGCTATCGGGAGATTGAAAATTGAATATGCTATACGCCTGCTTCGTGCTTGCATGGAAGAGAGCGATCCGATATCATGTGACTTCCCGTACAAGTGACTTTGACACCTTGCGACCAGACGACCACCACTGATGCATGCTTCACCACTTAGGGTTGCAGAAGACCCTACATGTCGTCATCAGTACACATGACCTTTGTGCTTTATCTGCATATCATGATGATGAAGGAGAAAATTATCCACAACGGTCATTCTAGCTCAAACGGGGGAACCAACTTCACTTTCCCTGTCTGGCGTTATTCTCGTGTGACCGGCGAAATGTGACCCGTTAGCGATGAAGGCTATGAATCCTTCTACCTATCAGCTCAAGTCTGAAGTTGATGCGCTTTTTCACTAACTTCACGATGTACCGAACCATTTCAGCTCGTGCTCTTTCGATGATTATTTCAAAGTCAAAGTCTAATTCTACTTCACTGAGGAGCAATTATTTTCTGGATGAGGGCAGTTCGGAGGTGTCTCGGTGCGTGCCAACGTCTCAAGCATGTAAAGCGGCTTTGACGAAATCTGGCGGAAAGATTGAACGGCTAATAAGCCTTTTTAAAGAGGGTTTGGGACCATCCACAGCTCCTCCTGCCTCAGATCAACACCGCGCCTGTCTCTAAGGTGATTGATGTGGCTAATGGGACAGGCACTTTGGCGCATGAATTTGCCTTCTTGCTCGATGTATGGGATCGCGACATTCTCAAGTCGTCTCGTGCGATATTTCCTCTGCGAAGTTGGATAGATCCGGGGACAGGAAGATAACATTTTTTCAGCAAGATGTCAACAAGCTGTTTCCGAACGAAATGCTGGGAACGATTGAGCTTGCCAATCGCACAGGGGTGGGCTCGGAAGATGGCGTTACAATACCCGCATGACCTCATATAATATTCTTACATAAAGATACTTATAGCCAGGGGGGCACCTGATCCTGTGAGACTTTGATCCCATTCTATATAGTGATGAGATTCTTCTACTCTCCCCTCCACCATTTTGGGGAGAAGAACCCAATGCTAGGGCTCATATACAAGGTAAGTCTACCTTAGCCAAGATAAGTCTCACTTACACTGGGGCTTCCATCGAGAGAAACTTTGTCGTTCAGTGGAACGACGAAATGAGTCAACTTGATGCTTAGGCTTTCCTACACAAATGGCCGTTTTTTTCCAAGTTCCGCGTTTCTTATGTTTATGTTAAGCTTGGGTGTTGTCTCCAGCAAATGGACTACAATGCGACACCAAGCCAGGTAATCAACTTCAATTGACGCAGACACTATAACAAAATCTAAAATAAATCTAGAAAGAGGCAGTCCCGATCCCAAACTCGTTATTATTTCAGTAAACTAGAAACTGCTTTCTGCGATGATTTACTGTATAGTGTCTTACTCGTCCCTTTGCTCCGCGATGAAACTACATCACTTGACGGCTGTATTGAACTGGGTGGCAACATCCACTTGCGAATCTGATCTGAATCCTTCTCCCCCGTGCTAATATCTTCCGCCTTCCGCTTCCGCCGATCCCTGCTCTTCGATGCATCGTGGCCCATATCCGTCTTATCCAGGCTACCGTCGTCCTCGATGTCCCATTTAGATCTGAGGTGCTTGTTCATGATGGACAATATAAACTCAGAAGAACGAAGCCTCTCCTGAGCCACTTTGACTCGTGAATCCCCCCGCCGCTTATCTTCAATTTTTGATTGGATCGGCTGGTTTGAACTATATTGTGGCTCCAGATACAGGTAATAGTCATGGAACAAGGAGCGTAGTTCTTCGATTAATCCTACGCAGGGAGCATTGACAAGCCCTTCCGCAGTCGTAAGTAGATTCTCGACGACACCAGGAGAAAGGTGAAAGTTAATAAGGCAGCCAATTTTCCCATTACCGCCCATGATGAGACAGTCTTGACTTGACTTGATGTACTCATCGAATACCAGTTGCATGTGCTTTGATACATCCGCCATCCTTGAGCCCCTGCACTTGGCTATTTGATATAGAAGTACCCAAAAGAATGACTCCAGGTCATCTGAGACTTCATGAGCCGTATACCGAGGTTCCCTTAAACGTGAAATAGAAATGAATTGCCATGTACCCTGCACACAATTCAAATTAGCACATAATCCATGAGAAATCTTCACAGATAACATACCGTGCGTGAATGCTGCCTTGGCCCTTCCTCGACGCCCTTGTGCTCTTGCTTCGACAACTCCCAATCAATTAACATTCCAGTGCCCTCCTCTGTGATCAGGATGTTTCCAGCGCTCACATCCCGATGTAGAATCTGAGCCCTCTCGTACGCTGCAGAGTGAGCTGTCATGATCCATCACCATACATTCCATGAGTAACAAATAATATTCCTTACCTACGATCGCGTCCCGAATAACTTCACACAACTGTCTTGTTGATTTGAATGTGCTAAGAGGCTTTCCAAGGGTCTCCAACACCAGTCGATAATGAACATATGGATCGACGTGTGGCTGCCCAGGACACCATTCATGTTCACCGCCGGGAATTCTCAGATAGTCCTGTGTCCTTGTCCTTTGTGCGACAAACGAGGTAGTGGCAGTGCACTCAGGTGACAGAGGAACGTCACCAGCTGCACCCAATCTTGGTATGTTGGGTACCTGTGCGTCATGCAGCTTGTGATATATATCTCCTTCCTTTTCAATTCCAGGAAGGTCAGTCCTCCAAAAATCCTTGAGGTATACCAAGTTTGTACTTGCAACGTCGTACGCGATATAACCGAATGTAGAGCGACCAAATAGACCTCCTGTATCCCACACCGCGCTTGGTGTAATGTAAACTCCGAGATCTTCATTGGCGCTTCGATCGTCGTGAATGAGGAACCTCTGAAGATCGGCCTTCTTGGTGTTCTCCAAACCAGGGTATCTCTTCAGTTTAGGAAGTGCTACCTCTGCTTCGTCGTCTGTCACAGAAGCAACAGTGGTGTCATGGCCACGCTCGATGTCAGAGAGGAAATTGAATCTCCAAATGAATTCGAGGAGGGTGTCGGGTTCGGTAAGCCACTTGAATGATTCTGTGTATATGACACCGCTGCGATCCCATCGAAGGAGGCGACCCTTTTCACCGAAAAGAAATATCGAAAATGAAAACACACGGAATTGAGATTGGTGATGTGCTGAAGCATAGGCGGTCATCTGGCCGCACGCTCGGTAAGCGCTATCCGAGAATCGTATGTGACTCTTCGCTTCATCTCCCCTCTTCTTCATCACCTTCATGTCACGGAATATGTCAGCCTTATTCTTATTCTCGATCCACATTTCCATCGTTTTCCAATTCAGTGGCTTTCCCTCATCAGAGCGACGAGGATTACTTGAATAAACGGATATACTAGGTTTCGACCGATAAGGCCCATCCTGGGACGTAGTGGTGTTGTTAAATTTGAGCTTGGGACAAAGACCAGCTGTCTTAATTGCCTGAATCTATATTGGGTGTAAGTATATAATCATCCATGCATCAGATGGAAGAGAAACTTGCAAAAGCGTCCTCATGCTGTGAGGCGGTTGATTCGTCAAACAAGATTCCACCTGTTGGCCGTGTTTCGCGTGCCTCAGGAACGAATTCCTTCAAAAACTCCTTTACTGGCATAGGCCCGACGAATTTCTCGGAAGCGTCGAAGGTCATTTCTTGATAGCGTTTCGGGGCCGTTGGCTGAAGTGTAGAGCTGTGGGCTTCACTTCCTTGAAGATCTCTCTTTAATTGTGTTGTTTTAGAAAGTGTTTTCGCTGAGTGAGGGTCTTTGGAGTTAGGTGGATTGCTGCGTTTAAGAGGCATGTTGTGAGACAAAGTGAGTGTGGGGAGGGTTGAATGCAGGGAACACTTACAGGTGGCACTAAATAGGTGAGCCTAGACAGTCGGACGCAATCAGATGGAGTATTAGGGTTTCTGGAGCGGTGTTGAGATTATCGATAATGAGTCAACAGGGTCTGAGCGGAGCGCAACGACTGGGAAGAGCGTGTCGCAAAAAGTTGAAGTTGAACCTTAAAGGTTGTAAATGGACGCGTTTGGTCACGTGTGGGCGTGACTTGACTGGAGCTCTCGAGGATTCCAAGTCTCTACCTGTATCTCTCTGTATTACAATTCAATGGGCATTACAGTCACAGTGTCAGTAGGTCAAGCTGAGGATTGTGTAGGTTTCACCTAAGATCAACTCCTTCTGTCAAGCATGTGTAGGTCTGCTGGGCCAAAATTACCCATCTTGGCAAGCAGCATAATAGGGAGGAGAATTCACTGACACACTGACACACTGACACCGACACGTGTGCAAGGAAGGGATGATGGCTGGGTTTCAATGCGCTGTTTTTTTGTTGTTGCTCAACATTACTTCTATGGCACTCTACAAACTCTCGATTTATATTGGCACCCCCAACCCCCATCTATATACGAGGTGGCCCACGATTTTAGATCCGCTTCTTCCACTCATTCGGAATCATAGTGGAAAATTAACTGTGCAATCACTTGCTCTCGTCTCATTTGCGCCACCTGATATGGTGGGGCTCTGCTTGCCATACCTTTTAAAAGAATTTCCAGTTGTAGGTAGTACACAGTATGACGCAGCTAGCAGTTAAAGAAAAGGTCAAGCAGTAAAATATAAGATGAAGCCTTGGCGCTGCAGGACTTCTTACATAAATCCAGGGCAGTAGTTAAACCCCGCACCTTACAACAAGACCATGCACAAAGGCACCCCAGCTTCGGCTGCCATTTATTTTAGCGTTACTCTTGAACAATCAAAGACTATTTTCACTCCGCGGTGATTGATCCAGGAATTCGAGTCGGCGGAAGTGCAAGGCGGAAGTTAGTGTGGACTAAGGGAGGAGACGTTCGACCAGATGCGCCACCCAGCTCGAGTGAGCAGCTCAGAAGCGGAGGTTCATCATGAGTCAAATGATCCACCGTAACGAATGTATTTTTACCCCGTAGAAATACTGGGTCGGGGTGGCACTTCTTGGGACTTGCCATACGTTTTGTGATCCCTGAGACGAGTGTGAGTTTAGATGCCCAAGAAAATGAATACTGGAGTATACTCAAAAAAGTATCGAGAGCGGGCGTCTCGCGACATCGTGGTGTTGTCGCTCAGAATGACGTTAACATTAACACATGAAACGACCCAGAGAAGCAAGGAACCCCATGATGACGGGGCTCAATAATACAGGAAATTCAAGGTTGAAAGGTTATTACCGCCGCGCGATGGGTACTTAAATACCCAGGATAAGGGGTGAACCCCATAGCAACCGGATCCATTATCCCGCTCCCGCATTACCGGTACACTCCTTACTACATGCACGCAACACATCTTTAATTCTTTATTACTTTGGCCCTTTGGCCTTCTTGTACTCTCACATCAATAACCACTCCAATTGAAGTCACTCGTTTCCTATCTAAATAAGTAGCTCGTTTAACTGAATAGAGCATACTCTCCCCAAGACACACATTCCCGTCTTGTGCAATCATTAATGTGTTGAAACTTAGCTTTGCCGTGGGACAAACAGACAAACGACTCACATGAGCCCAGCCTAAACCTTCTGGGGCTGCTAGATTTAGAGATGGGTCATGTCACATGGGAAGTAAAAGGTGATCATGCTCAATTTTACGCTTGTACACTGGTAATTAATGAAAGAAATAACTGAAACTTTTTATAGGACCCAATTACTAGTAAACCCATAAACCCATCATAGAATAACGGGTTATAAAACAAAGAAGACAAATCCATCAGAAGAAGTTAGTATAATTGTTGAACACCAACAAGTTCGGTGTGTTCAAATCGACTTCCGAAAGCAAGCCCCGGCTCGAGTGCTTGATCACCGTCGCTTTCAGGTCGGAAGGGGTGGGCGATTTGAAAAGATGGGCCAACTTCGAGGGAGGAACGAAGCCCGACGCCCATTGTGCAGTGGGGGGAACGATTGACGAAGAGAGGGGGTTGAACTTCGTGGACGGAAGGGTGGAAAGGTGATATGCCAGAAGACCAGCAACATGAGGTGATGCCATGGACGTCCCGGAAATGATATTCTCCGCAGAATCAGATCCAATCCAAGTCGACATGATATCCTGACCGGGGGCAAATACATCAACACAAGGACCATGGTTAGAGAACCAGGCACGCTCGTCACTAAGCGTGGACGCCGCAACCGTGATCGCCTTCACAGCGGCAGCGGGAGAGTAAGAGCACGCGTCGCGGTCGTTGTTACCCGCCACGACAGCGAAATGGAGGCCAGTATCAACCGCACCATTGACCACATCATCCAGAGACCGAGATCGTCCACCACCCAATGACATATTCGCCACAGATCCCTTGTGTTTCGTCGTCCCAGTCGCCTTGATCTCTTCCTCCGCCTCCTTCGCCTTCAGTGCCGCAGATTCCGCAGCGAAAATAACACCCGAGGTCACATCAGAATTACTCCCTTTCCCATCCGGTCCAACCACCTTGACAGCAATAACATTCGCAGACTTCGCCACACCGTATTTGCGCGACGCAATCGTCCCAGCGCAGTGTGTACCGTGACCATTGACATCTTCATCAATGTCATTCACAGGAGTAGTCTTGCCCCATGACGCACGTCCTTCGAAATCCTTGTGATGGATGTTGATACCAGTATCAATGACGTATACATCGACGCCTTCACCACCACTTGGTTGGTGCTCGTACTTGGTGAAAGTACCATGTGTAAGCTTGGGATGGTGACTGATACGTGCAAGACCCTAATAATGAAATTAAAATGAGTCAGATATATAATCCCAAATATGTGAGGGGTTATGGCACTCACCCAAGGTGCAAGCTCCTGGATATCTTGAGTCCTGACTATCTAGTCGCGCTCAACATAGTCGACTTCAGGCATCCCACGAATCTTGTCGATGACATTCTCGGTGAACTTTCCAGCATAACCCTTGATATAACTGTCAAACACGTGACGGAGGCCATTATCGCGTTCTAAGAGAGGGTCCTCGGAGTGTGCTGACTGGAGGAAGTTGAGGTGATTGCCCATGGCGACAGGCGACAGGCCTTTCTTGAACATGACGATGTATGAATTATTGACGAGACCGTAAGGAGCTTCATGAGCTGCTGTGAGAAGGGGGGCAAGGCCAAATGGAAAGTCTTTGCGTGCATCATAGTGATAGCCGGTAGAAAGTGGAGTGGCTCATGTGGAAGCGGCCAAGGAAAGGGAGAGGGAGATGAGTGAAATGGAGAGCATGCTAGGCGGTGTGGTTATGATGATTGGAGGCAGGCCGACTTTATATGTGGCGTCCTCAGCTTAAGCTGTTCCATTGCCCAAGGTATTCCCGCAGACCGAGATAGAGCAGGAACCAGTTGATGGAGTCTGCCCTGGCAGGGCGCTTGCGACACCTGTCTGATAATTGAGTAACTTAGATGGGGACTTGTTCCTGTGTCAGACCTTGTATTCAATTTCCGTGACAAGCCCGAGTTTGAGAGACAGCGAATGATTAACGATTTCATAAAATACAGGTAAGAAAAGAGGAGTACAAAGGTAATCAGTTACCCGATAATTGATCCTATTACAACCTTTTTACGGGTCTGGATATGTCATGGTGAAGGCACAGGCACAGCGGGGTTGGTGATTCAGCTCAGTGGCGGTGCCTCACGTGTTCCGAAGTGAGCTCGCCTGACAGGAACAAGCTCTCTTCACCAGGAACACCAGCGAGGTTGTCGAAGTTCTGTGAACCAAGAATGGCGAACATGACCGCGTGAAGAGGACGAACCCTTATTGACTCGAAGGAGCTTGACTTGTGATAATCGTTTGGTGGGTCAGTCAAACATTTTCCTACCTGTCAAACTGTAAGCGAGGTGCGATTTGAATGAACGGGTGAGTTCTTTAAACCACTCGCCTCCGCTGTTAGTCCGTCAACATAATTAATTATAACAGTTACGTGCACCCCCGGCGAAACTTTCACTGGGTTATTGGTACTGTTCAGACGGTCTACCTCAGATTCTATACTCTACTTAGCTTCAATCCTCAAGCTATCGGATCCCGCAATTGTATTGCCCTGGAAGTCCCAGTTTCATGGTTCATTGCGGTGCCAAATCGTGTAGCTACCTGCCAGATTAAATGCGAGCTATAGGGGGGGAGTGGATAGGAGATTCCTTGCATGATGCGTTCTTGAATGTCCTTGGCCTACCTGGCGAAAATCTTGCTCTCGAATCCTCACAGAATAGTGCAACGTTCGCCAAATTCCAGATGAGGGCTAGAGGGGCCACAGGTCGATCTGAGCGAGATTAACCCCGGATTGGAGAGGGCGGGATGGTTAAAACTTCAACTTTTGGCTTTCTCGACATCACGTGTGTCCTGAGGTCCAGAACCTCTTTCTCTCGTGTCCGTTTTCCTCACTGTTGAATTGCCTCTGAAAAACCAGCTCCCCAGGTTTCTTTATCTTAGTGTGTTGCTTGCTATCGGGAGATTGAAAATTGAGTGTGCTATAAGCCTGCTTCGTGCTTGCATGGAAGAGAGCGATTCGCAATGCGGGATGAGAGAGCGGAAGGAAGCGATCCGATATCATGTGACTTCCCGTACAAGTGACTTTGACACCTTGCGACCAGACGACCACCACTGATGCGTGCTTCACCCCTTAGGTTTGCAGAAGACCCTACATATCATCCATCAACATATGACCTTTGTGCTTTATCTGTATATCACGATGATGGAGGAGAAAATTATCCACAACGGTCATTCTAGCTCAAACGGGAGAACCAACTTCACTTTCCTGTGTGGCGTTATTCTCGTTTGACTGGCGAAATGGGACCTGTCGGCGATGAATGCTATGAATCCCTCTACCTATCAGCTCAAGTCTGGAGTTGATGCGCACTTTCACTAACTTCACTATGTACCGAACCATTTCAGCTCGTGCTCTTTCGATGATTATTTCAAAGTCAAAGTCTAATTCTAATTCACTGAGGAGCAATTATTTCTGGATGAGGGCAGTTCGGAGGTGTCTCGGTGCGTGCCAACGTCTCAAGCATGTAAGGCGGCTTTGACGAAATCTGGCGGAAAGATTGAACGGCCAATAAGCCTTTTTCAAGAGGGTTTGGGACCATCCACAGCTCCTCCCGCCTCAGATCAACACCGCGCCTGTCTCCAAGGTGATTGATGTGGCTAATGGGACAGGCACTTGGGCGCATGAATTTGCCTTCTTGCTCGATGTATGGGATCGCGACATTCTCAAGTCGTCTTGTGCGATATTTCCTCCGCGAAGTTGGATAGACCCGGGGACAGGAAGATAACATTTTTTCAGCAAGATGTCAACAAGCTGTTTCCGAACGAAATGCTGGGAACGATTGAGCTTGCCAACCACACAGGGGTGGGCTCAGAAGATGGCGTTACAATACCTGCATGACCTCATACAATATTCTTACATAAAGATACTTATAGCCAGGGGGGCACCTGATCCTGCGAGACTTTGATCCTGTTCTATATAGTGATAGTTATGAGAATCTTCTACTGTCCCCTCCACCATTTTGGGAAGAAGAACCCAATGCCAGGGCTCATATGCAAGGTAAGTCTACCTTAGCCAAGATAAGTCTCACTTACACTGGGGCTTCCATCGAGAGAAACTTTGTCGTTAAGTGGAACGACGAAGTGAGTCAACTTTATACTTAGGCCTTCCTACACAGATGGCTGTTTTTATCCAAGTTCCGCGTTTCTTATGTTTATGTTAAGCTTTGGGTTTTGTCTCCAGCAAATGGACTACAATGCGACACCAAACCAGGTAATCAACTTCAATTGATGCAGACACTATAACAAAATCTAAAACAAATCTAGAGAGGGCAGTCCCGATCCCAAACTCGTTATTATTTCAGTAAACTAGAAACTGGTTTCCGTGATGATTTACTGTATAGTGTCTTACTCGTCCCTTTGCTCCGTGATGAAACCACATCACTTGACGGCTGTATTGAACTGGGTGGCAACATCCACCTACGAACCTGATCTGAATTCTTCTCCTCAGAGCTGATATCTTCCGCCTTCCGCTTCCGCCGATCCCTGCTCTTCGATGCATCGTGACCCATATCCGTCTTATCCATGCTACCGTCGTCTTCGATGTCCCATTTAGATCCGAGGTACTTGTTCATGATTGATAATACGAATTCAGAAGAACGAAGCTTCTCCTGAGCCACTTTGACTCGTGAATCATCCCGCCGCATTTCTTCAATGTCTATTTGGGTTTGTGTGCTTGTTTCAAATTGTGTTTCCACATGGAGGTAATAGTCATGAAAAAGGGAGCGTAGTTCTTCAATTATCTTTGTGCAGGGGATGTTGATAAGCCCTTCTGCAGTCCTAAGGAGATCCTTGACGACTCGGGGAGAAAGGCATAAGTCAGCAAGGCAGACAAGTTTGCCATTACCACCTGTGACGAAATGATCTTGACTTGACTTGGTGTAGTCATTGAATACCAGTTGCATATGCTTTGTCAGATCCATCTTCCTGAGGTCCTGCACTTGCAATCTGATAGAGAAGTACCCAAAAGAATGACTCCAGGTCATCTGAGACTTCATGAGCCGTATACCGAGGCTCCCTTAAACGTGAAATCGAAATGAACTGCCATGTCCCCTGCGCACAATTCGAGTTAGCACATAATTCATGAGAAATCTTCACAGACAACATACCGTGCGTGAATGCTGCCTTGGCCCTTCCTCGACGCCCTTGTGCACTTGCTTCGACAACTCCCAATCGATCAACATTCCAGTGCCCTCATTTGTGATCAAGATGTTTCCTGCGCTCACATCCCGATGTAGAATCTGAGCCCTCTCATACGCTGCAGAGTGAGCTATCATGACCCATCACCATACATTCCATGAGTAACAAATAATATTCCTTACCAACGATCGCATCCTGAATAACTTCGCACAACTGTCTTGTTGATTTGAATGTGCTAAGAGGTTTTCCAAGGGTCTCCAACACCAGTCGATAATGAACATATGGATCGACGTGTGGCTGCCCAGGACACCACTCATGTTCGCCATTGGGAATTCTCAGATAGTCCTGTGTCCTTGTCCTTTGTGTGGCAAACAAGGCGGTGGCGGTGCACTCAGGTGACACAGGAACATCACCAGCTGCACCCAATCTTGGTATGTTGGGTACCTGTACTTCATGCAGCTTGTGATATATATCACCTTCCTTTTCAATTCCAGGAAGGTCAGTCCTCCAAAAATCTTTGAGGTATACCAAGTTTGTAGTTGTGACGTCGTACGCGATATAACCGATTGTAGAGCGACCAAATAGACCTCCTGTATCCCACACCGCGCTTGGTGTAATGTAAACTCTGGGATCTCCATTGGCGCTTCGATCGTCGTGAACAAGGAACCTCCGAAGATCTGCCTTCTTTGTGTTCTCCAAACCAGGGTAGATCTTGAGTTTGGGAAGGGCTACCTCTGCTTCGTCGTCTGTCACAGAAGCAACAGTGGTGTCATGGCCGCGCTCGACGTCGGAGAGGAAATTGAATCTCCAGATGAATTCGAGGAGGGTGTCGGGTTCGGTAGTCCACTCGAATGGTTCTGTGTATATGACACCACTGCGATCCCATCGAAGAAGACGACCCTTTTCACCGAAGAGAAATATCGAAAATGAAAACACACGGAATTGAGATTGGTGATGTGCTGAAGCATACGCGGTCATCTGGCCGCACGCTCGGTAAGCGCTATCCGAGAATCGTATGTGACTCTTCGCTCCATCTCCCCTCTTCTTCATCACCTTCATGTCACGGAATATGTCAGCCTTATTCTTATTCTCGATCCACATTTCCATCGTTTTCCAATTCAGTGGCTTTCCCTCATCAGAGCGACGAGGATTACTTGAATAAACGGATATACTAGGTTTCGACCGATAAGGCCCATCCTGGGACGTAGTGGTGTTGTTAAATTTAAGCTTGGGACAAAGACCAGCTGTCTTAATTGCCTGAATCTATATTGGGTGTAAGTATATAATCATCCATGCATCAGATGGAAGAGAAACTTGCAAATGTGTCCTCATGCTGTGAGGCGGTTGATTCGTCAAACAACATTCCACCTGTTGGCCATGTTTCGTGTGCCTCAGGAACAAATTCCTTCAAGAACTCCTTTACTGGCATAGGCCCGACAAATTTCTCGGAAGCGTCGAAGGTCATTCTTTATAGTGTCTTTGAGGCCTTTGGCTGAAGTGTAGAGCTGTGGAAGATCTCTCTTTAACGGTGTTGTTTTTGAAAGTGTTTTCGCTGAGTGAGGGTCTTTGGAGTTAGATGAGGTGCTGCGTTTAGGAGGCATGTTGTGAGAAAGGAGAGCGCGGGGAGGGTAGAATGGAGGGAACACTACAGATGGAGCTAAATATGTGGATCTAGGGAGTGTTAGGGTTTCTGGGCGGGGTTGAGATTATCGATAATGAGGTTGAGCGGAGTGCAACAACTGGGAAGGGCGCGTCGCAAAAGAGATCAGAAGTGGACGCGTTTGGTCACGTGTGGGTATGACTATATCACCCCTCTCTGCTCTGAGTTCAATCCCGATTAGGATACCCAGTATAATGTTAATAGGTCAGACTGAGAGCTGCGTATGTTTTACTCTAGAAACAACGCTTTATATTTTTAACTGGGTTAAGTCTTAGCACGCTCAGATGGGTAATTTTGGCCTGGCAGCCTTAACATGGTCATGGGAAGTTATAGAAGAGGGGATTCACTGACACCGACACTAACACGTGTGCAAGGAAGGCGATGATGGCTGGGAATTTAAAAAAAATCAAGCAGAAACCACAAGTCGATCACCCAAACCAATCAGTCACCGCAGAGTGAGAGGCGTCCTTGATTGCTCATCCTCAAGAACAAAACTAAAATATGGGCAGCCGAAGCTGGGGGGTCCCCCTGTCAGTTAAACCTGGGTCTTGTTTTAATGGTGCAGGGGTTTAACAACTACCATGGATTTTATGTGGAAGTCCTGTAGCGCCAGGTTCCATTACCGCGGAAGCTAACAAATCGGCTCGTGTGATGTTATCCAGGATACCAGGATACAAGCCTTTTCTTTTTTTTTAGTATCGAGTTTATTACGCGCTTGCAAGGCTTTGCATAAGTCACGCGGTTAATAGACATGAGCTCCGGTAACTAATATAGGGAACAAAGTGATTGGTAGGCGGGGCACCGTGATAGAAACCCCCCAAACTAGGGGAAAAGAAAGTGTGCACAGGGGAAAGAAAGTGTGTTAAATGGGAAAAGTGCCAGTTGCATCCCATGAAGAAGTTGCTATCTGAGCCAGAAAGGGGCTTTTTACCCTGCTAAGGCCTAGTCTGGCTCCAGAGGTTGTCTTGTCATGTACGACTTGAACGCTGCACGCAACTCCTGTAGGAAGCGCAGGATACCAGCCTTGAATCGTGCTCTAGAGTACTACAGCGGGCGCTCAAAGCTAAGATATTAAACATAGAATGAAGCAGGTGCCCCACACAAGCATCTTAGTTGAGTCTCGATTCCTGCGGTTGTCGTCAGACGTATGAGCGTGTGCACCCACGCAATAGGGTACTTAGTTACCCTTAAAAATTTGACGACTCATTATGAGGGTCGACATTTGGTGTAGCGTGAACATGAGGACTCATAATAAGGGACCTATCAAGAATTGTGAGGATGATTTACTTACTTATTTTGACAGGGTCATGAACAAGACTTCGTAGCAATGGGAAAACGACAGTCGCATGTTGGCTTGTCATATATATATATAAACGCATGGCGCAGGATGCATCACTGGAGAGTGTGCATAACCAACGAGGGGAGAAGAACGAATTGAGAAAGCAGCGTGATCGCGAGATAATCACGTGACAAATAACGACGACAATGTTTTTACGTATATTGCTGCATATCTATACATGATCATGATTACATACCATACTGGTTTTTGGGAAATGGGGGGGGAGGGGTATTAGGGCAGTTCCATATAAATTTCTATTTCGTGCGCTTGTAAATCTTTTCCAAGAAGACGCGGAAAACGGAGCGACGAAGTACAGCCCCACCACAGGGGCTCACTGCCTCCGGGGTTTTATCAATAAGCGCGTTAATTTCTTCGTATGACGCTGCCTCGTATTCTGCATAGTATTTGTCGACGCCGACAGCACGGAATACCTCCTTCACGCGTGCCTCCGCGACGTCATCCTTGATGCCATAATTGGCTTCGAGGGTCGCGCGCTGCTGATCGTTGGCGTACTTGAGGGCGGTGTTGATGCACCATGAACACTTGTTATCCTTGATGTCGGTGCCGATCTTACCAATCTGCTCGGGTGTACCAGAATAATCAAGGTAGTCGTCCTGAATCTGGAAGTAAATGCCGAGCGGGATGAGGATGTCATATGCGATCTTGTAGTAGTCTGTATCAGACTCGTCCTTCTTTTCGACAGGGAAACCGCAAAGGATCAGAGCGAGCGCGACGGGGAGGTAGAAAGAGTAAATGGCTGTCTTGTAAGTGACGATGAGTTCATGCCTGTGAAGGGACAAGATAGGTAAAGGTAGGAAAGAAAGATAAGAGACGAAGAGGGTACCGTTCGGGACTGAATTTGGACAAATCCACGTTGTCTTCTGGAGCTGTGATGAGGTCAACGAGTTGGCCCATTTCAGTTTGGTAGCCGACCTTCGGGAATAGGTCACAGGTTGCGAGAGGGAGAGAGGAGATGACGTACTTCGTGCATAAGATCAATGAGGTCAACATAGTATGGCTCCTTGCGGAAGTGTTTGCGGATCATTTGGAAGATCGCCCCTTCCAAAATGAGCGCGTCATTGACCGCCATGAGGCCAACATTGGGAAGCTTGTACCAGCATGGCTGGCCACGACGAGTTATGCTATTGTCCATGATGTCATCGGAAACGAGGAAATAGGCTTGAAGCTTGAGTGATGGACTGCATTATTAACACATTGTGCTGGGAGAGAGAAAAGACGGACCCATTCGACAGACCAGCCGAGGACGGCCGCTTTGAAGAACTCTTCTTCGGTAAGCTCGCGACCCTTGAGGATAGCGACCGAGTCGATGACGCTTAGCCCTCGGTTAAGCTTGCCTTTGGGGACGTTGTAGTCCATGCTCTGTTAAAGCAGTTGGACCATCGCACAAAAAAAAAAGGAATAGAGGACGAACTTCTCGATAATATTTGATGGCCTCCTCTGGCATGTTGTGTTGGCCAAAGTCGGCAAGGAGGTCATCGCGAACGACGTCATAAACTTTCATGAACCGTTCACGGACGGCAGCCTTCTTGTCCATAGTAGCGGAAGAGGAAGAAGAAGTAGCGACTGGAGTCATGGTTGAAATCTGAGGGAAAGAATGGGAAAAAGAGTACCTGGCAAGGTTTAGGTTTAAGAAGAGAACGGTGAGAGGAGGGATCAAGTGGAACGATTGTAAAAAAACCCAAACAGAATGGCCTGTTTTCCCTGAAACCTGGTGGCTTTTTCGCTTCCGCTGTCACATCAACTTTAACTCCCTTTCTCATTCTCCATTCTCATTTTCCTAATCATTAGCTCGCTCGCTTGCTCGCTAGCTCAGTCAGACTTGGCCATTGGCCTACGGGTTAGCTCTGTCGGTTCTCTTCCGGACCGCTTTTCTGGGACTGGGACTTGTCTTACACAACAATTTAATTAACCTTTTCTTCCAATCCATTCCACCTTCTACCTCGTCTCGCATCCTGCATTCCTCCTCCTTCTCATACTCCTTTGTACCTTGTCTCAGTACTTTATATGGACAAATATTTTATAGGTTCTGCACTTGCAAGGCACCTGCGCCCACATTACGATCACCGAGTGGCTGTGTTTTGACTGATCCTTTAAGGCTCAGGCTATCACTGACTGACACTTTGTCCGTCTCCGTCCGTTTCGTTTCCGATTTCTCCGAACAGAATAGCCAGGAAGCGGCCCCCAATATTGTCATTAATACGTATCGCCCCAAACAGTCCAGAGCGTGATGTGTTGAATGATAAGCCACAGTCATCGGGGGTTGCGCATGTGCTGTAACTCTTAACCACTATTTCGCCAGGGCCCAGGAACGTGATATTCGCTCCCGTAGCCACAATTACGAATTACGCCCAAGCGACCATCACTATTACTACTCTCCGATTACTTGTTCATCATCCCCATCACGGTTCTCACGTCCTTCTTTCTCTTGCGCCGTTGACCTGGCCAAAGTCCCGAAGCAATCCCATGTCATGAAGCCGCTCCGCCAAGTCAACGCCTCCTCCTTTGCCCTGCAAAATTCACCAAAGCTTCTACCATCTGGGAATTACCGAATAATATCATGTCTTCGCCTTGTGTGCTTTTGTCTATTCTATCTCTGAAACCTCCTACCGATACGTTCCAAGTGATAACCTGTGTTCAGGGCAATGTGATGTCTTATCATCAAGTGGTGATTGTAGTTTCATGTTAGACGCTTCGGTCAGTAGGCAAGGCGCTCTGTATTTCTCTCTTCTCTTTCTACGTCTTAAGTCAGGGGGAACAACTGGCTGCTGTATTGCAGCCCTCAACTGAGCTCAATCGTGCTCGATCATCATCACTATACAAAACCGCCATGGCGCCCCTTAGATTCTTGATATCCAGATATGTGTTTGACTTTCAGTCTCATAATCAATCAAGGTTTGATATCAGTATGGATGAATAAGGAGAGTGCGAACGTGCCACAGCAGTAACGGCGATGCGATATTGCATCGATGCAATGATGCAATGCATCAATAGCTATGCTATGCGCATGGAGAGCCATCGCCATCACCCTCGTGTCGTGGGAAGAGCCACTGGCAATTGCCTTGGCGTCGGCGTCGGTGTTGGCGTCGATCGGATCGATCACTTGAGTTCTTTCCGCTCCGCTGCGTTAACCCTCCCGCTTTTTTTTGCTGCTGGCACACCAAGAGGAACACACACGGCTCATCCCCATTCCCATACACTCCCTTTGTCAATTCTACTGTGATAGATGTTCAATATACATCGTTGAGCATTTTGAACTTGAGGGGGCGGGAGCGGGGGCGGGAGATTCCATTTATGGTCAAAATCATCGTCTGATCCAAAGCTTTGTTCGAGCGATTCACGGTTCAAAGTTAGGCTTGGTGTCTGAGATCCTGCTTGTTCGTGTCATGGCCTTATCGCGGGTCTAGGAACCTGCCGCCGCCTGTGGTGACCCGGTTTCTTGTAGCAACATCTGGCTAACGATCATACCCGTGCGCAAGGGTGGGCTTCCGGTACTGTTGAATCCCCAAACCTCCAAACAAGACTTTTAAAACGGCTCTCGCTGTATCCCTACTCTGCTTTTGCTTTTCCTTCAAGCAATCAAAATCCGAGCTTGAAGGTGAGGACGAGCATCAGGGTTTGTTATACCAAATAATGCGATCCTTTTTTTTTTTTTGAAAAATTGTTTTGTGTGTTATTTCATGCTCCGAGGACGACGGGGTAGAACACTTCCGCAACCGCAAATGCGACTGGATTCCAGCCAACAAGCCACACTTTATTTTCTTCTCTGGCCACAATGCTACTCGGTTGTATATAGTTCGTTTGCTGAACCTTGCGGGGGCTTCGCGCAAAAAATCACGCTGTTCCGTCTCCTTCATTGGATCTTTTTATTGTTTTTACAAGTGTTTGCCTTCAATATCAGCAGCGGGCTGCATTATTCTAATCACTGGAGAATATGATCTGTGCGTCTCCCCATAGACATCTATCTCATTCCTTTCGAATATCACTCCCACTCAACCTGCCCACCCGATCTAGTGTTTTCAGATCGAGGATCAAGAGTCCGGGTGACCCTTGTTCCCCTAACGTTCCTTCCTTTCCTACTTTCCCTTCCAAGCGTGAATGCAGATTGCAAGACAGACCCGTGAGTTGATAATCCCCCCCTACCTTTCTCCCCTTCTTTCCCCTCTTATGTTTGTTCATATCGTTTTGCAGACACGCCGGACCTGAGAATTGTTTACCACCAACGCCGTCGAAATTCCACCGCCTACCAACCCTCGCACTCCTCGCCATAGTTTGCGTAGCCCGTAAGTCCCTCCCCCCCACTGGAAAATAAACCTTCTCAACTCTGATAATTATTCTCTATCTGCCTTCCTCACCTTCTCAAACCAAAATTATAGTCTTCGTCGTTATATTCGGCTGCGTGCTCATTTACCTATACGCCCGTCAACAACGCGTCCGTCACAAACGTGAAGAACACCGTAGACGGACGGCCCAATTCCAGCAGATGCATCGTCAGGGTACCCGTCCATTTTGGCAAGCTCCCGGGCTCGATTCGTCCAATAGTTACACACCGATTCCTAAAAAGTTCAATTCCAAATCGAATTCGTCACTATCTTCCAGCGCGTCGTCCTTCTCCACACGATCAGAACCGCGGATAGATGAGGTGATGGTGGTGCCACAGTACCCGACCAAGGCACTCGTCATGAGTTGAGCCGTTTCAGATCGACGGACGAGGTAAGGGCAAAATGGAGTAAGAACTTGGTGCCTCTTTTTATTTTTGTATAGTATGTAATGTAATCTGCGCCATCATCACGTTTGTCGTGCCGTATTCTACTTGTTATGAGCGATTATGCCGTGTGGCAATCAATTTGTAGCCTTGATACTTGGGGAGGTGAGCTAAAATGAATGAATCTTTCGAAGATCGTGTGCATTGCGCCCTCCATTCAAAATAATGTCCTCGTGGCCAATGAATGATTATGAAAGTAGATATAGGATATCAGATAAGATTGATCTACGTGGGAGCTGGGCTTTTGGGAAGTGGAAGAACTGTTAACCAAGCTGGACCGTGCGAGGGCGAGGCACTTTTAAAAACAACAGAAGGGTTTATGACACTTCAATATCCTCTACTCCGCGAATGACTCCTTTCATTGAGAAGGAAGCCGTGAAGGCAGATGTAGGCTACCTTCACTTCATTCTTCGACCCCATTTGTTACTTAGTTACTTATGGGATCTGCCAACAGGAAGGCCCATCTTATCCGCTGTACCTCCCTCATTTCGATGCCAGTGAGAAGTTCCCTCCAATTGAGATATTAGAGTTCGACGACCCTGGCTTGCGCGCGGATCCAAAGCTTCCGCACCTCCTCGTACCGGACGTGAAGCGTAGTGACATTAGCCCGTACATAGGCACGGAGCTACGCAACATCCAGCTTTCGCAATTGAGCAAGGAGGGTCTCGATGAAATTTCTCTTTTTATCGCGCAGCGCAAGCTCGTTGTCCTTCGCGACCAGGACTTCAAAGACATCAGCCCTGAGCGTCAGATCGAAATCGCTGGCCACTTTGGCGCAATTCATGTTCACACAACCGCTCCGAACATAAAGGGCTTCCCAGAGTTCCACGTCGGTAAGTAATAACAAGCCGATAACAGATCGGGAGTGAACAGAGCTTCATACGTGTCGTTCTCGCAGTCTACCGCGACACAGAGCACGACCGGTTCCGCGATCGTGGATACACTGGCGGAGGCCGAGCTAACCAGATAGGTTGGCACGTAGATCGTGTATGTGGCGTTTCCCTTTGCTCACACCAACCATGTGTATGCGATATTTTTCACCTGGGCCTGATATATCACCCCCCCCCCCCCCCATAGTCGTACGAGAAGCAGCCTCCTGGCGTGACACTGTTTTGGATACTCGAACAGCCTGATCTTGGTGGAGACACCCTGTTTTCCTCTCAGGTCGAGGCGTACAACCGACTCTCACCTCAATTTCAGAAGCGCCTGGAGGGTCTGCGCGCTGTGCACAGTGGTGTTCCACAGGCAGAGAGATCGCGCGCGCAGGGCAGACCTATGCGCCGTGAGGGGATTGAAACTGAGGTTCGTACGATAACACTCCCACCCCACTCCCTTCCATTTCCCCGGTGCACGCATTCCTGTTTTTGGTAGAGCGGAACTGATCTTTGTCGACCCATTCATCTAGCATCCGATTGTACGCCAACACCCCGTGACGGGAGAAAAGGCGCTGTTCGTCAACCCAGGTTTCACGAAGTACATCGTCGGATTCAGAATAGAGGAGTCAGAGTTGCTACTCAATTTCCTGTACGATCATATCGCAAAGGGCGCGGACTTCCAGTGAGGAAAAAGCTTCCATTCCTGTCTTTTTTGATTTCTTCGTATTTTCCCTTCCCGCCTTTTTGATTGCCTGCTGACCATTGGTTGTTTTTCAAGGGTTCGTGTAAGGTATGAACCCGGCACGCTCGTTCTCTTCGTAAGTGTATTGTTACCACTAACTGGTGATGCTTCCTTGGAATACCCACTGATGAGGGGAACGGGCTCTTAGGACCAGCGCGTGACAGTGCATTCGGGTATACCTGACTATTCGAACAATGTACGAAGGCACGCGGTCCGTCTCACGCCGCAAGCTGAAGTACCCATAGCTGCTTGAGTTGCTCGCTAGTCTGCAACACACGGGGGGGGGGGTGTACGTGAGTAGTCGTTCAACATCCAGAAGTTGTATACGTATGCTGTTGCATGGCACACATCATATAACCCAGGGCTATTTTCTTTTACTATATTCTCAGTCTGAGACTTATCACTTCCCTTCTTGACTTATCCATTCACCCTCCCATGACTTGTTTGACTGCCTTGGGGTACCCTTGGTGAAAATGGGCTAGAATGAGGGGCACAAGTGTTAGTCCAGTATGGCAGGCCAAATTTGCCAATACAGTTGGTGATAGCATGAAGATTGATTCAAGAGCAGAGCAAGTGCGAGTAAGAGTAAAAGTGATTGTTAAATTCACCAAATATCTGAGGCATCTTGAGTAGTCACAAATGAATTAATCTTGTGTCCAAGTTGCAATCCCGACTTTCTCCTCAGGCTGGGCTGGTTTATACATAATGTACAATGCAGCAGTTTTGACAAACCGAATACTAACAACTACCTAGAAGCTCAATTATCCAATTACAGCTGTGCACCTTAGCTACAGACTAGCGAGCAAAGACATGTCACTCAAGCAGCTATGGGTACTTCAGCTTGTGGCGTGAGACGGACCGCATGCCTTCGCTCGTTGTTAGAATAATCGGGTATAGCCGAATGCGCCGCCACACGCTGGTCCTAAGAGTCCATTCCCCTCATCAGTGGGTATTCCAAGGAAGCATCGCCAGTTAGTGGTAACAATACACTTACGAAGAGAACGAGCGTGCCGGGTTCATACCTTACACGAACCCTTGAAAACAACCAATGGTCAGCAGGCAATCAAAAAGGCGGGAAGGGAAAATACGAAGAAATCAAAAAAGACAGGAATGGAAGCTTTTTCCTCACTGGAATCCGCGCCCTTTGCGATATGATCGTACAGGAAATTGAGTAGCAACTCTGACTCCTCTATTCTGAATCCGACGATGTACTTCGTGAAACCTGGGTTGACGAACAGCGCCTTTTCTCCCGTCACGGGGTGTTGGCGTACAATTGGATGCTAGATGAATGGGTCGACAAAGATCAGTTCCGCTCTACCAAAAACAGGAATGCGCACACCGGGAGGATGGAAGGGGGCGGGATGGGAGTGTTATCGTACGAACCTCGTTTCAACTGGCTCACGCCTCACAGGTTTGCCCCGTTCACGCGAGCGCTCTGCCGGTGGGACGGCACTGTGCACAGCGCGCAGACCCTCCAGGCGCTTCTGGAATTGAGGCGAGAGTCGGTTGTACGCCTCGACTTGAGAGGAAAACAGGGTGTCTCCACCAAGATCAGGCTGTTCGAGTATCCAAAACAGTGTCATGCCAGGGGGCTGCTTCTCATACGACTGGGGAACAAGTCCGACATAAGTGAACACATACGCATATAAAAAGGGAAACGCCACATACTCCATCGGCGTGCCATCCTAACAAGTTAGCACGAGTTCCATCAGTGAGTCCACGATCACGGAACCGGTCGTACTCTGGGTCGCGGTAGACTGCAAGAGCGAAAAGTGTGAAGCTCTTTCCGCGCCCGATCTGTTATTGGCTCGTCACCACTTACCGATGTGGAATTCAGGGAAGCCCTTGACATTCCCAGAAGTTGGGTGAATATTAATTGGGCCAAAATGGCGGGCAATTTCAACCTGGCGCTCGGGGCTGATATCCTTGAAGTCCTGGTCGCGAAGGACGACGAGCTTGCGCTGCGCGACAAAGAGAGAGACTTCATCGAGGCCTTCCATGCTCAATTGCGAAAACTGGATGTTGCGTAACTCCGTGCCGATGTACGGGCTGAGGTCACGACGCTTCACGCCCTCTGCAAGGAGGTGCGGAAGCTTTGGATCCGCGCGCAAGCCAGGGTCGTTGAACTCGAATGTCTCGATTGGAGGGAACTTCTCACTGGTATCGAAATGAGGGAGGTACAGCGGGTAGGATGGGCCTTTCTGTAAGCATAACTCATAACTAAAAAAAATTGTCGAAGATGAAAGTGATGATGGCCTACATCTGCCTTCACGGCTTCCTTCTCGATGGAAGGGGTCATTCCTGGAGCAGAGGATAAAGTTGGAATGAAAACTTTGCGGATTACACCTTTCTTTTATGTGGTAGAATTATGTCATAGCGTCACAGTTTACATCTTAGAGAGGTCCAGCCTTGATAGTTCTTTCCTTGTTTTTACCATGTAGTTTCCGTTAAAGTAATGGGTCAGTCAGGTAGATGGGGCCGGTGTTAGTCCGGTCCGGTACAATTAAACAACAACAGGCCCAGCTATCATCGCGTCACCCTCAGCCCCTTCCTTGGATGCGTGCAATGTTACTTATTCTTATTACTACCATGTCTACGTCCACAGACCGGCCAGGGCATGGACCTGACCTCAGGTTGTATATAAATAGAAATGAAAATTAGTGGATTAGTTAAGCTAATTAACCTAGGAACGCGTCCACCTTACTCTTTCCTCTTTAGGGTTTAACTTCTTGCGACGCGATCTTCCCAGTCATTGTAATGTGTTGACCCATTACCGATAATCTCAACACCACCCCAGGAACTCTTATACTCAATCTGATTGCGTTCAATTCTCTAGATCTACCTATTTAGTGCCGCCTGTAAGTGTTCCCTGCATTCAACCCTCCCCATGCTCTCTTTGTCTCACAACATGCCTACTAAACCCAGCACCTCATCTAACCCCAAAGACCCTCACTCAGCGAAATCATTTTCTAAAGCAACACCGTTAAAGAGATATCTTCAAGGAAGTGAAGCCCACAGCTCTGCGTCTTAGCCAAAGGCCTCAAAACGCTACAAAGAAATGACCTTCGACGCTTCCGAGAAATTCGTCGGGCCTATGCCAGTAAAGGAGTTCTTGAAGGAATTTGTTCCTGAGGCACACGAAATACGGCCAACAGATGAAATCCTCTTTGGCGAATCAACCGCCTCACGGCATGAGGACTCATTTGCAAGTTTCTCTTCCATCCGATCCATGGATGATTATATACTTACACCCTACATAGATCCAGGCAATTAAGACAGCTGGTCTTTGTCCCAAACTCAAATTAAACAACACCGCTACGTCCCAGGATGGGCCTTATCGGTTGAAACCTGATATATCCGTTTATTCAAGTAATCCTCGTCGCTGTGATGGGTCTGGAACAAGCCTCGAGGAGGGAAAGCTACTGGATTGGAAAACGATCGACATGTGGATTGAGAATAAGGACAAGGCTGACATATTCCATGACGTGGAGGTGATGAAGAAGAGGGGAGATGAAGCGGAGGGCCACATACGATTCTCAGATACGCTTACCGAGCGTGTGGCCAGATGATCGCTATGCTTCAGCACATCATCAATCTCAATTCCGTGTGTTTTCATTTTCCGTCTTTCTCTTCGGTGAAAAGGGTCGCCTCTTCGATGGGATCGCAGCGGTGTCATATACACAGAACCATTCGAGTGGACTACCGAACCCGACACCCTCCTGAATTCATCTGGAGATTCAATTTCCTCTCCGACGTCGAGCGCGGCCATGACACCACTGTTGCTCTGTGACAGACGACGAAGCAGAGGTAGCCTTCCCAAACTCAAGATTACCCTGGTTTGGAGAACACCAAGAAGGCAGATCTTGGGAGGTTCCTTGTTCACGACGGTCGAAGCGCCAATGGAGATCTCAGAGTTTACATTACACCGAGCGCGGTGTGGGATACAGGAGGTCTATTTGGTCGCTCTACAATCGGATATATCGCGTACGACGTCACAAGTACAAACTTGGTATACCTCAAGATTTTTGGAGGACTGACCTTCCTGGAATTGAAAAGGAAGGTGATGTATATCGCAAGCTGCACGACGCACAGGTACCCAACATACCAAAATGGGTGCAGCTGGTGACGTTCCTCTGTCACCTGAGTGCACCGCCACCGCCTTGTTTGCCGCACAAAGGACAAGGACGCAGAACATCTGAGAATTCCAATGGTGAACATGAGTGGTGTCCTGGGCAGCCACACGTCGATCCATATGTTCACTATCGACTGGTGTTGGAGACCCTTGGAAGCCTCTTAGCACATTCAAATCAACAAGACAGTTGTGCGAGGTTATTCGGGATGGATCGTTGGTAAGGAATATTGTTTGTTACTTATGGAATGTATGGTGATGGGTCATGACAGCTCACTCTGCAGCGTATGAGAGGGCTCAGATTCTACATCGGGATGTGAGCGCAGGAAACATCTTGATCACGGATGAGGGCACTGGAATGTTGATCGATTGGGACTTGTCGAAGCAAGTGCACAAGGGCGTCGAGGAAGGTCCAAGGCAACATTCACGCACGGTATGCCATCTGTCAAGATCTCCCATGAATTGTGAGCTAATTTGAATTTTGTGCAGGGGACATGGCAGTTCATTTCGATTTCACGTTTAAGGGAACCTCAGTATACGGCTCATGAAGTCTCAGATGACCTAGAGTCATTCTTTTGGGTACTTCTATATCAGATTGCAAGATTCAGGAACCTTGGGACGATGGATCTGAGAGAGGACATGCAACAGGTGTTCGATGAGTGCACTAAGTCAAGTCATGACCATCTCGTCAGAGGTGGCCGTGGCAAAATTGGCTGCCTCATTGACTTTAATCTTCCTCCTGAAACCATTCAATATCTCCTCACAACTGCCGAAGGGCTCATGAATACCCCCTGTATGGAAATGATCGAAGAAATTCGTTCCCTTTTCCATGACTTTTACCTACATTTGAAACCACAACACGATTTACCGGAAGGAATACGATTAGCAATCGAAAAAAAGCGGAATGACGACGAACGAGTCGGAGACGCTCGCAAGAAGCTATGTTCTTCTGAGTTTGTATTATCCATCATCAACAAGCACCTCGCATCTAAATGGGATATCGTCGACGACGGTAGCTTGGATACATCTGGGAGCAGGGATCGGCGGAAGCGCGGGGTAGAAGATACTAGCTCAAGGGAGAAGAACTCAGATCAGGTTCGTAAGTGGAGACTGCCACCCAGTTCAAGAGAGCCGTCAAGCTGTGGAGTTTCATCGCGGAGCAAAGGAACAAGTTGGACATTGTACACATAGTCAACTGTAGAAACCAGTTTCCAATAAGTGCGGCCTGGTCTGGGTGGCACTTCTACATACTTTCTGTCAGCTTGGAGTTCGGAAGAAACACATGCCCTCAACACTTGCGATACTTTTGGAAGATATATCAGTATACTAATGGGGCACTTTGTGATTTCCATCAGGACATGAAATGCCTTATGCGACTTCCTTGATACCTGTCTGTCGCTCCTTGAGTGATCTAGATGGTTAAAGACGATGAAACCGACTGAGGAGGATTGTCAAAAAAGCTGGCATCATGACAGGGTGGTATCATGATGGTGTGAAGTATGTGAAGATAGCTTAGGCTCCGGCCCTCGTTCCGGCCCGCCTGTCACTGTCCTCTCACCTTGCCCTTCATCCCTTCACACTACTCCCCCCCTCGCCTCACCTCTACACCATTTCCCTGGTTTTTACTCTTTGTCGTGCCTTCAAGTTTCACTCAAGAGTTCTTGTTGATGTGCCCCCCACCCCAAAGCCCCTTTCAAGTTGTCGTGCTCGTCTATTCGCACGCGATGACGCTATTTTTCTCCTCTCCCCTTTCTTCACTACCTTTCTTCAATTCTCGACACTGTCACCCAACTCCAATCTCGCCACCCAATATAGACTCCTTCCTCCTCTCGCTCTCTGCCAAGTGAAGTCTAGCATCTAGATCTCCACCATTTTAAGCGCTGCGTGTTATCTCCGTTTTTCGTTCCATTGTTCGAGTTTTTCTCGTTTTCCATGACCTCTGTCCAATCCTGACAGTATACATTTCTCTCGTGCATGTGATGGACCTGGTCACACGCGTGCACCGTGGGCACTTTACAACATATTCAGGCCAACCTGTGGATCTGATTGCGTTAAGCGCGTGAATTGATTTCATTGTTAAATTGCCCGCGGTCGGCCAGAGTGTTTTGAAGTTGTGATTATGAAGTCGATGGATAAAAGTGTCGTAGGAAGCAAAAATGACATGGCGGATTGCAAGTCTGTGGGTTGCACTTGCAGGCTAGTTCATCTTCTGGTAAATGACTCAGTCACCACAAATATAAATACTTGATTTTTACGCCAGAGTACGGCACTGACAACAGGATTTAAACGGAAGACCATCAAAAGTGGTTTGATTATTCTTGGGTCCCATGACAGGAGGATCATGCATTCCAGTACCAGAGTGATGTTACCCAGGCACTAAATAGCGAATGCTAATGCCCATAGCCCTCATGCAAAGTTATTGCATGCACTACATATCCTGGCCTTGCATGCATTTTTAGATTTTATGTTACGGTTGATAGCCCGTATCGTGGGCACGGTCAAGAATTCGATCCTTAGTCGAGAGTATTTAGATGTTTCTGTTTATTATTACTACACATTTCTTATATAATCAGGAGCCAAACAAATGACCAAACAATAAAATCCCTCGCTCGCGTTGACACCGCGCGAGTTTCTTTTTTTTCATTCCCTCTTCTCCCAATCTTCAAATTTTCCAACCTCTTTTCGTTCCCCTCTTCTCTTTCCTTCCTCACAATTCCCACACATTCCTACATCATGCACCACGTCTCTTCCACGTCCTCTCGCGCACTCCGTCGGGCCTCAGCTAAGGCTGCTCGTTCCGTTCTCGCCCGCGGTGTTCACAAGGAAATTAAGTTCTCCAACGAAGGTCGCGCGAGCATCCTCAAAGGCGTTGATGTGCTTGCAAACGCTGTCAGCGTTACGCTCGGGCCAAAAGGTTTACTTTCCTCCATGTATTCGTCATCGCGTCTTGGTTTGCTGACGTGTCGCGCGTAGGCCGGAATGTTATCATCGAGCAGTCGTTCGGTGGTCCCAAAATCACCAAGGGTAAGCATTCTCTGTCTTTCTTGCCATTTGTTATGTTGTTTTCTTTCACTTTTTTTCGTTTACTGGCATTATACTTTTGATAGGGGCGCTGGCCGTCCATTTTTATATTCCCTCTGTGGATGTCAATTTTGGTCGAACATGTCTATATTGAATTCGTTTACTCACTTGTTTTGCTTTCAGATGGTGTCACAGTTGCCAAGTCTATCACATTAAAGGACAAATTTGAGAACCTTGGTGCACGGTAGGTACTTCTATTGGTTCAGTAATACATGTATTAACTTGTGTTACAGGCTAGTTCAGGACGTTGCCCAAAAAACGAATGAGATTGCCGGTGACGGTACAACCACAGCGACGGTACTCGCGCATGCTATCTACGCCGAGGGTGTCAAGAACGTTGCTGCTGGCTGCAACCCCATGGACCTCCGTCGTGGGTCCCAGGCTGCTGTGGAACGCGTTGTCGAGTTCCTTTCCAAGAACACAAAGACAATTACGACCACCGCTGAGATTGCTCAGGTGGCAACCATTTCCGCCAACGGTGACACCCACGTCGGAAACCTCATTGCGCAGGCCATGGAAAAGGTTGGCAAGGAGGGCGTCATTACCGTGAAGGAGGGCCGTACAATTGAAGATGAGATTGAAATCACAGAGGGCATGCGCTTCGACCGTGGCTTCATCTCGCCATACTTCGTCACCGACGTCAAGGCTCAGAAGGTCGAGTTCGAAAAACCTTATATTCTTCTCTCGGAGAAAAAGATTTCTCTCCTTCAGGATATCCTTCCTTCACTGGAGGCTGCCGCCCAGGCCCGCCGCCCACTACTCATCATAGCTGAGGATGTGGATGGTGAGGCACTCGCCGCCTGTATCCTCAATAAGCTTCGTGGCCAGCTTCAGGTAGCTGCTGTCAAGGCTCCTGGCTTCGGTGACAACCGCAAGAGCATTCTTGGCGACCTGGCTATTCTAACTGGTGGAACCGTCTTCACTGATGAGCTTGACATCAAGCTCGAGCGTGCGACGGTGGACCTTCTCGGCTCGACGGGCTCTGTAACGATTACGAAGGAGGATACCATCATCCTCAATGGTGAAGGTTCCAAGGACTCAATTCAATCACGGTGCGAGCAAATCCGCTCGCTTGTTGCGGACCCGACGACCAGCGACTTTGACCGCACTAAGCTCCAGGAGCGTCTTGCCAAACTTTCCGGTGGTGTTGCTGTCATCAAGGTCGGTGGCTCGTCTGAAGTTGAGGTCGGCGAGAAGAAGGATCGATATGACGATGCCCTCAACGCCACCCGTGCAGCTGTTGAGGAAGGTATCCTCCCTGGTGGTGGTGTCGCGCTGCTGAAGGCCTCGCTTGCGCTTACGTCTTCGGCACCCGGTGCCACCAACCAATCATCAAGCAGTCCGACGAACCCGGATGTGAAGCCAATCCCGACGGCCAACTTCGACCAGGACCTTGGCGTATCCATCATCCGCCGTGCACTGACGCGGCCCACTCGCACGATCCTGAGCAATGCCGGTGAGGAGGCTAGCGTCATTGTTGGTACGCTCTCTTCGCAGTACGGCGCGCTAGACAAGTTTGCATGGGGCTACGACGCGAGCAAAGGGGAGTATGTTGACATGATCAAGGCTGGTATTGTCGACCCACTGAAGGTTGTGCGGACTGCACTCGTGGATGCGGCGGGCGTTGCGAGCCTGCTCACTACTAGCGAGGCGTGTATCGTCGAAGGCGAGGAAGAAAAACCTGCAGGTGGGCCACCGATGGGTGGCATGGGCGGTATGGGTGGTATGGGAGGCTTCTGATCTTGTCGAGGAATTCTTTACACATGAACTGCGATCACTCCTCGCTATGACTCGTGCTACTGACATTTTGAGCCCCCAGGTGATATCTCCAATTCTACACCTATGCAATATTCCCTTCGCTCATCCACCTGCTACACATAAAGTAATTTACATCCACGTTTAGTTACGTATTCGTAGAATGCACCACCACTCATCATTTTTATGCTATCTTCGCTTTGAATGTCACGAACAAAAGACCAGTTGAACTTAAAGCTGGAGATGATGTGCCTCGCTTCTCGCCTGCAGGCGACTTTCTGTATCCGTAGACATTTCTCAGATCCAAACGGCGTTGGGGGGTCATCGTGCAAGCCCATACCATCCCCATGAGTTGGATTATCGGTATAAGTGTGACACTGCTCGATGGTGATCGAGTATCTCTAGGAAGACGTCATCTGGGAACGCCACTCGTCGCACGCTTGTTAACAATGACTGCTACATGCAAGTCCGAAAAAAAGGTTTTTAAACTCTGCTTGTGGCCCAGGGAAGCTTGAGGTACAAATGCCTTGTTGTAGCTGATGTACATGATCCTTGGGCATTTGCAATATATGGGGTACGGAGTAATCTAAACCGGGGTACGTCATCTACGGTGATACGATAAGAAGGGGCTGGACTGGAGGCTGACTGGAGATGTAGTGCCAATGCCAACCATGAGTGATTTAACCTTTCCACTTGGAGTGATTATAGACGCAAAAGAAGACAAGTGGAGACACGCAAGTGGGTTTAGAGGTGGACGCGAAGCAAGACACTCTGATTTGATACAAGCGAAACTAATAGGTTTTTATACAGTTTATACTATAGGAGTCAAATAGGAGACACAATACAAAGGAGTCGAAGCAGAAAGCCAAAAGCAATGGCTAGGGGTTCATACAATGTAAACTACAAGTCCTTTAGAATGAAGCGCGTGCGATGCTGAGTAAAAGGGGGTGTGCAATAGAATGATTACTGAGACAGATTTAAGTCGCGCTTGAATAAAATAAAACCGGAGTAATAAAATGGAAAGGTAGAATGCATTTACTCTTCCGAACATGAAACCTTAGACCATAGAATTTGAGCGGTGTCCAAAGAATTAAGCTTGTCCGATTTGCACGTCTTGAGATCCAGATCCATCACCACTCTCGTCACATTCCCCTTGTCTCAAAATATGCCTAAACCCAGCACCCCCTACCTAACTCCAAGGTGTCTAAAACAATCCCGTTAAAGAGAGATCTTCCAGGAAAGTGAAGCTCACAGCTCTATGCCTCAGCCAAATGCCTCAACATGTTATAAAAAGACAAGACCCTTGACGCTTGCGAGAAGTTCGTTGGATCCATACCGGTAAATGAAGAGCACACGAAAGACGACCAAAAGAGAATGACTGTTTCGCAGCATGAGATCAAATATATGTAAGGTCCCTCTTCCATCTGGTACATGTGTGATGCTTCCAAGCTTACACGCATCCTATATTTCGAGCAATCGAGGAATTCCAGACTGAAATCTGTCAATACGACTTCTTGCCAGGATGGCTCATACCGTTTGAAACCTGACATATCTGTTTATTGGGAGCGCTTTGAGTCCGAGACAAGTGCTGAGGATGCAAGCAAACTGGAAGCCACTTAATTGGAGAGCCATCGACTTCTAGATCGAGAACAGGAACAAGAGGGATGATATATTCCGCGATCTTGAAAAAGATGAGAGATGGAAATGACTTGGAGAGCCACATAATGATGGACAAAAAACCGTTTACCGAATCTGTGGCCAGTTAATCGATTATACCTCAGCACTTGATTACTTTCTTTTTCTGTCTTTCTTTCTATGATGAAAATGGTCACCTTCTTTAACTAGATTGTTCTGGAGTTGTACAAATGGAGCCATTCAACTAGGCTACTTGAATTCTTCAGGAGATGTCAAATGCGGCTATGACACCACTGTTACTTCTGAAGCTCATGTGGAGGCAAAGGTGGCACTTTCCAAGCTGAAGATGTACCAAGGATTGGTGAACATTAAGAAAACTGGTCTTCACAGGTTCCTGGTTTACAACAATAACACCACCAATGGGGAGCTCAAAAGTTACATTACACCAGGTGCAGTATGGTATACAGAGGCGCTTTTCGGTCATTCCACGTTCGGGTACGTTGAATATGATGTCACAAGCACAAATCAAAAAGATTTCTGGTAAATTGATCTTCCAGGAATCCAAAGGGAAGGTTATGTGTACCATGAACTGCACGACACGCAAATTCCTTGCATACGAAAGAGGGTGACATTCCCTTATCACCTGAACATGCCTCCATCAGCTCATTTGCTGAACAGAGGACAAGAACACAAGATTATGTGAAAGGGACTGAAGGTGAACACAATTGGTGTCCTGGTCGACCATGTGTGAATCTGTTCTGTAAGACTCTTGGGAAGCCAGGTAATACATTCAAATCAACAAGGCAGCTGTGTGACGTTATGAAGGTTATTCAGGACGCCATCTTAGGTAAGGAGTGCTGTTTCCTAGCATGCCAATGGTTCACTACAGCCCACTCAGTGACAAACAGAATCTTACATCGAGACGTGAGTGCAGGGAACATCCTTATCACTGAGGAGGGTGCTCGAGCCCCAAACGATTGCAAAAGGGCATTAAGGAAAAGTCAAGCCGAGACAGCATTCACGAACAGTACGCTATCTGTCAAGATTTCTCGCGAGTCACGGCCTAATTGGAATTGTGCCCAGAGAAATGGCAGTTTATATCAATATCGCATTTACGAGGACCTCGTCATATGCCGCATGAACTCTCAGACGACTTGGAATCGTTCTTTTGGGTGCTTCTATATCAGATTTCCAGATGCAGCAATGTCTTGAAGATGGGAGATGGACTTGTAATGGAACCTTGATGACGATGGTAGCCCGGGTAAGGGGGAGATGATCCCTGATACAGGCATTGGCAGAAACGCAAGGCAGAAAATAGTGGATCAAGGGAGATGAAGTTAGTGTAAAGGGAGAAATGTCACCCAATTCAAGAGAGCAGACAAGCAGCGGAGGTTCATCAGAGGGCAGATGATGGCAGATGATCGTCCATGACGAGCGGGACACTGAATCATCGCATGTACGATCGTCTGTAGAATACATTCTCCAATCAGCTTACACGGTAGGAATAAGAATCTCGTTGGACTTTTCATACCTTCAATTGGCGTATCCTGCGGCGTCTGATCTCCTGGTTGGGCTCATAATGACGGAGTGTGTCTAGATTGGTGGATGGTGGGTGATTGCAATCCGGACTTGAGCTTGAGAAGAGTCATTATTACGCGATAGGTCACGTGCAACATTTCCCCGGATTAAAACAGATAGCGGCCCGGGATGGCCGATATCGCCACCGCTATCATAAGCCATCGCTTTCACCTCGCCATCATCACCATCAAGTAGCTAGAACAACATCGAGAAACTCAGTTTCCAATGTAAGCCCATACTCAGTTAAAATATATGAAGCCATTATTGAGTGCGGTTGACAGTTTGTAGAGGTCTAAATTCATTATCAATAATCGCACTGCCGCTCGAGGAGTCATATCGTTCCATCATATTGTGGACAGGGTCATATATTTAGTTCCAACTGTGAGTTGTCTCTGCATTACACCCTCGCTATTTTTCTTGTTTCGCGTCATGCGTAAGCCACGTACACCATCTAATGACAACATTGAAAGACCCCTCTACTAGGACTACTCCGACAAAGAGAGATTTTCACGTCCCCAGCTCTGCTTTTCAGCCCATGGTCTCAACACGCTATAGAGTTGTGACCTTTTGACGCATGGGAGCAGTTCGTTGGACCCATGCCTGACAACAATTCTTAACAGAATTTGTCCCAGGAGCACACGCCGGACGAGCCACAGATGAAATGTCGTTTACCCATCCATCTATCTCACAGAATGAGGGCAAATTTACCAGTCCCACTTTCATTTGGTACATGGAGGTTTCCACGCTCACAGCCGGCATACACGCAAGCAATCGAGGGCATCCGACCTTTATCCCAAACTCAAATTTATCATTACCACTTCTCGCTAAGGCAAATCATGCTGTGCGAAGCCCGACATCTCTGTTTATTCGGGTATTCGCTCTGACGAGTCTGGGACGAGCCCCGAGAACACGACGTCACTGGATTGGAGATCGGTTGACTTGTTGATCGAGAACCAGATCAAAGACGATAATATATTCCACGCCCTCGAATTTATGAAAAAAAGGAGGGAGATCGATAATCAAACCGCATACGATGGACGAATTCCGCTTACCGACTCTGTGTCCGGTTGATCGCCGTAGCCTCGGCACCTCATCGTTCTCAATCCCGCGTCCTCTTCCTTTTCTGTCTTCTTTTCTGATGAAAACGGTTGCTTACTTCTATGGGATCGCGGAAGAGTCATATACACGGAGCCATTCAACTGGGCTAGCCAACCCGACACTCTCCTTTAGTTCTTTTCGGAAGTCGACTGCGGCTATGACGCCACTATTACCCCCTTAGCATACGAGAAGGCAGAGGCTGCGCTTTCCAAACTGAAGACGTACTAGGGCTTGGAAAAACTGATCTTTGCAGGTTCCTAGTCCGTGACAATCACAGCACCGATCGGGAACTCAGGTGTTACCTCGAACCATATGCTGTATGGCATACAAAGCGGCGTCTTGGTCATTCTGCGTTTGGATACATCGCCTACGGTGTCGCGCGCACAAAGCTGGACTATCTCAAGGATTTCCGGCGTACTGACCTTCCAGGTATTCCAAAGGAAGAGGAGATGTATCGTGAACTGCATGACACGCAGGTGCCCAACACACCCAGGATGAGTCTAGCTGGCAATGCCCCTCCATCACCTGAACATGCCGATATCCTCTCTATTTACACGCAAAGGGCAAGGACACAAGACTAGGTGAAAGTGTCTGAGGGTGAACCTGAATAGTGGCCCAGTCGTCGACCATGTGTGAATCCGCGTGTTTCCTACCGACAAATGCTGCAGACTATCATGAAGCCACTCAGTACATTCAAATCAGCAAGACGGCTGTGTGAGGTTATTCGGGGGGCTATCGTGCCATTCCCTACCTGTGTTATGCGTGTTGAAGGACTGCGACAGCTCACTCTGTGACATATGAGAGGGTTTGAATCTTACATCGGGGTGTGAGTGCTTGGGAACATTTTCATCACTGAGGAGGGCTCTGAAATCGACTGGGGTGTTGAGGTAAAGTTGAGACAGCATTCATGGACGGTATACTATCTGCCAACAGTTCAGCTCTCATGTATTACGACGACCCGAACTGGGATCATGGCGTTCAGGGTGACATGGCAGTTTAACGTCAGTATCGCGTTTATGAGGACTTTGGTTTACACCGCATGAACTTTGGCAGGCGACCTGGAGTCGTTCATTTGTGAGTTTCTCTATCAGATGGGCCAGACTTAGGGAAATCTGTTTTGCTGGTTAGCGGCAAAGCTTTTCTGCACCATCGGCATTCACCTTCCTCCTGGATAAGCTATCCGTGGATACCTATTTTCAAACATTTACTTCTGTTTCCTGCTTTGAACTCACCTCGCCTTATTTCTCATCAGGTATCGCGCCTTATTTGTTCCATCAGAGGCCCACAATGTCCTCGCGAGCTGAGGTCGACGCTATACATATGTATATAAAAGGCTTCCACAGGCGATTATTTAGTTGTTTAGTCGCGAAAGCCGTATGTTAATGTGTGGAACGTGTCGTACCGTGATTTAGACTAGGTCTTGGAAGGATTGGGAAGACGGACTTGCGATACCCTCCATCTTCCCGCACTCTTCCGGTTTTTATCCGTAGTCTTCTCTCCCTCCTATTATTCAAGCCTCAGTTATCGTGCTTATCAGCGCGTGGCGGTTTACTGAGGTAAGATCCTTCCTTCCCATAGCATGCCCCATCGTAATAATCAAAATATGCAATTTAGTACTATTGTGATGCGGCGTACTGCATGACTACATTTCACTTCACTCAGGTTTGCCCACTTCACGCGTGTAGTACATAAACGTATTTCTACCGGGCTCAAAAAGGCCCGGAGATGTATTCCAAGTATTCCAACAACAACGTGTATAATCATCACAAAGAGAGAGAGAGAGAGAGAGAGAGAGAGAGAGAGAGAGAGAGAGAGAGAGAAGTTTTAAATCGCGCTAAAGGAGAAAGAATGGGTAAAAGTTTTACATGACAGATAACGACGACGACGACAATTTGATAATCTCTTCCCCCTTCAGAGTTGTTGTGGGCAAGGGTAAAGCCTTGGGACGAAATATAATTTTGTTGGCTCCACAACCACTTAAGCACTGAAGAGAGAGAACAAAAAAAAACTAAGGTGAGGCTGGGACATATACAATCGTTTAGAAAATACATACTTGGTAATCAGAACATTCCCCCCGCCTTGGGCCACTCACTGCCGAAACTAGGACCGGAATTAGGACCGGAACCAGGACCAGGACCACTAAAAGACGACCTCCGCTGCGCACGACTGCGCAGAAATTCACCGTATTCGCGTTCCCGTCGCGCTCGCTCGCGCGTAAAATCGAATTTGAAAGGGGAAGGTTGAACACCAGGTCCGGGGCTACTCCGCCTCCTCACGATGTTCGAGACGCCGCTACCCCCAGTACCAAGCCCACCGCCGTTTCCCACCCCCCCAGTACCCCCAGCACTACCATTACCACCGATACCGATGTTAATGCCGCCTGAGCCAGGGCCGGGTCCATGACCGGGTCCAAGACCATGACTAGGGCCAAGGCCATGACCGGGGCCAAGACCGTGACCAGGACCAGGACCGGCACCACCACCACGATGTTGCCATTCCCGCCCACGAGAAGGATGGCCTACATTCTGATTCCGAGGCCCATGGTCTCTCACCGCCGCCGCCATTTCTCTTTCTCTATCCCTATCCTGCGAATGTGAGACCGAGCGCGAGTGCGGACGAGGAGCGACAGGACGAGGACGATCGGCGGTGGGTGAGGTGGGCGGCCAGCGAGATTTTGATTTGCCGCCCGTGGAGCGAGAACGTGAACGGGATCGTGAACGTGAACGAGAGCGGGAGCGGGGAGAGTGGGAACGAGAACGTTCGCGAGGACGGCGAAGGTGGTGATAATCGCGGCCACCGTAATCGTAACCTTGGCCATACTCGCGCCGTGCACTGCCACCGCGCCGATCGTGTTCGCGAGATCGCGAACGGTTGTTACGAAAGTCGAGGCGGCCCGGCTGTAGGGCCGCACCGCGCGGGGCCGTCATCGGTGCGGGGGCACGCGCTCGTTCCATAGGCTCAGTCTTGACTGCTCGTGGGGGTAGCTGCGCTGCCACTGTAACGTGCGGAATCGGAATCGGAACGGCTGCAGGTGGTTCTTGTGTTTGTTGAATTTGCTGACGATGATGGTGATGATGATGATGATGCTGCTGCTGCTGCGGCGGCGGCGGCTGTTGTTGTTGTTTCTGCTGCTGTTGCTGCGGCTGCGGCTGCGGCTGTTGTTGCTGTTGTTGCTGTTGTTGCTGTTGCTGCTGCTGCTGCTGCTGCTGCTGTTGTTGTTGTTGTTGTTGCTGTTGCTGTGGTGGTGGTGGTAGTGGTAGTGGTGGTAGTGGTGGTAGTGGTGGCTGGGGCTGTAGCGAGAGAATGGCCTGTAGCTGCTGCAATGCCAAAACTGAGCCTATTTTGCTACCGTTACTCTGTTCTTGTAACTGCGGCTGCGGCTGCGGTTGCTGTTGCGGTTGTGATTGCTGCTGCTGTTGCGGTTGTTGCTGGTGGTATAGCGTTGTTGATGCTAATTGTGATGGGTGTGATTGAGCTTGATATTGCTGTTGTTGCTGAAACTGTTGCTGTTGCTGACTGGCGTTCATAACGGCGCTGATCCCGGCCGAGAGTGTCAGAAGCTGCTGCAACCTGTCCAGTGCGTCGAGGTCGATCGGCGCAGCAGCACTACCGGGTGCCGGCTGATCAGACGAAGCATCTGCTGGAGGGACATTGTTGGTCAATTGGCCACGAGCCCTCACGGCGCGCAGTGCGGCGAGGCGATCTATCGGCGTGCGAAGCGAAACCACTCCCTGTTCAGTCTTAATCCACGGATTATCGGGCAGTGCGGGGAAAGTGGGAGCGGGGGGCAACGAGGCCAAGAAAGTCTCTGACTGTGTGGTGGTGGAAGTTACAGGCGTCAGAGATGGAGTTGGCGTGGTAGTCGCGCCTTTTTCGGATTTCACTGCAACGTAGGTTACACGTGGAGGTGCGGACGCGGGCGTTACGATAGGTTCAGGAGATTCGGCGGGTGTGGTCGGACGTGCGACTTTGGCGGACGGGCGGCCTCTTGTTCGTCGCCGAGTGGGGACGTAATCGTCGTCGTCGTCTCCTTCAGACTCAGAGGAAGAATCGCTATCGTCCTCCTCCACTTGACGCTTGCGCTTTTTTGGCCCAGCTGCACGAGCTGATGCAGACGCAGACTTAATTGTGGGTGTTGAAGCTACAGCCGCTGCTTGAGATGCTGCTGTTGCCGTAAGTGGCGCCGATGCCGGTGAATGGGAGATGGGAGGAAGCGTGGACTGGGCACTTTTATCTCCCTTCCCATCGCTGCGCAGGATAAGCCTTGGTAATTTTTCCATGATAAACTTGAACAGTAGTCTGCTAACACGTCCGTTGGCGCGCACGTCCTTCTCCACCGAACGCACGTCAGCGCGCATTTTCTCCGCGGCATGGCTGAGCTGGGTCAAACTAAGTATCTCACGCTTCATGTAGATCATCACGCCAATCATGACAAACTCAATCGGCGAGACGCGCTGTGTGAAAGGCTTCCTGTACATTTTCTCCTGCGCGAGGCAGCGATACACGTGAAAAGTGTCGAGTACACCGGTGCGCAATTTAGGCGGGACGGGTATCGCACGTGTCAACCACCTGTCCATAGTTTGTGAGGAGGGCGGTGCTTTGGATGTGGGGAGATGTTCAATGAGGTAGACAATTGATGCCAGTCCATGGAAGTCGCGACCGCGGGCACGACCCCAGTCGAAGGAGTTGCCAAAACCGTCATCCCCAAGCACGTGCGACTGGATTTCGCGGATGAAATTAGGCCAAGGACCAGCAATGGCTTGCATGCGCTCTACAGTACGTTAGCTGGCATGCGGATGAGGCCTGAATTAGTTACATGCCTGCAGGCGTAAGGGCCACGCCGAGTTGAACACGCTGGAGATCACTTGTGAGTGGATAAGAATGAAAAGAATGGAGTACAGAGACAGACCTGGAAGATTTCACGTTCTTGCTCGTCTGTCAAGCTGTCATATTCGACACATACAATCTGTTTATTTGCGAAAGATTGCTGCAGGGTCTTTGGCAACAGTGTGCGTGCATTTGCACCCTGTTTCTTGCACCAATAACGTTTGGCGGTTATGCTGAAACCAGTGTCAGAGTACAATCCAATTTGCGGAGGAAAACATTTACTGGTCTCTGTCTGCAATGATCGATGGATTAACATGAGATCTCAGGCTACAAGACAGGGTAGGGAGATAGGATGGACATACGCGGAATCTACAAATAGTAACACTCTCAAATTAGTAAAGCACCGAGAGCGCCCGAATGGTAAACAACTCCGCTGGTAGAACCAATGGAACGAAACCCCATTTGTTACATCTACCATCGGGGGAGTTTACAATAAAGCGCTCTCATCACAAGTATAGAGGTTGCACTCTCGAGAGATCACTGAAGGTAGAGGCACTTACCAGCCCATCCATAAATCTGGCGAATAAGTAGGAGATGTGATGAAGCAGCATGATAGACCTGGAAACTCACTTTTGTATTGAAGTTAAGCGTTGCTTTCCATCGATGCAAATGCGACTCTCGCTCCCATCACTCGTAGTAGAAACGGCTCCAAAGCAAAACTTAATGGCCAAAAACCCGGACGGCCAGATCGGCGAACTCACCAAAGATGATGGGGGGGATGTAGTAGTTGCGAAAAACAGAGTCTATGAGGCCAATTTGTTTCTGCTCTGGCCAGACTATATCTAGAGGGTATAAGATGACGATGGGGGTGTGGATTATATGAGATCGTGGACAGTAGTGTAAAGGCAGATGTACCTCTTTGATAGTCTGGATCTAAATTGATCGACCCATCTACGATTTGTTCTGGGGAGAAAGTGAGTAGAGGGCATGATAAAAGAAAGAAAGAAACAGGTACCGTATAGAGATCTTACGGAGTAGGAGGTTGATCGTGGTGGTCTGAGTGTATTTGTGATGGTATAAGGAGGCCGTTCTTCAATTTTTGGTTTTTTTGTGCTCCCGTTTTTGGGTTTGGGGGGAGAAACCTCGTCTTCATCGGATGATGTTGTTATATCAGTGAGATCCGATGCATAAAAATCGGAAAATGACATGTCGAGGCTGTTGGGCGTAAAGGGCACGCTCGCCTGCCTGTAGTACTTATATGAAGATGGATGAGAGATGATGTTTTATTTGCGACACAGCCACACAAACCAAACAAAGCCACGTGGGTGGTGATACTCAATCTCAATCTCATCTCATCTCATCTCCTCTTATTTAAGGTGAACAACTAAATTTATTGTATGTTAACTACCGCATTATTCCATACTTATACTACAAAGTCGCAATCGCATTGATTGATTGATTGATTGATTGGATTGGATTTCGAGGCTGTGTACAATCCCCCGCGCCAATTTACACGTGACGTTCACGTGATCGCGTTAACACACGCGACCCCATTCGACGACTCGACACTCGACTCATCCTCGACCCTCAAAGCATGCGTATCGAGGAACTCATCCTCGAAGGATTCAAATCTTACCCAGTAAGAACACAAATCACTGGATGGGACTCTTCCTTCAATGCGATAACTGGTCTCAATGGCTCCGGGAAGTCAAACATTCTCGACGCTATCTGTTTCGTCCTTGGTCTCACTAACATGTCCTCGGTACATGTTCTGCACACTTATTCTTATTCCAGACATGACACCTCTTCTTTAGATGCGTGCCCAAAATCAACAGGATCTCATCTATAAACGTGGACAGGCTGGCATCACCAAGGCTTCTGTCACCATCGTATTTGATAATTCGGATAGGGAGAACAGCCCACCTGGAATGGAGAATTATTCCCAGATAACAGTAACCAGGCAGGTATGTGTTAAATTAATACTCTTTGGAACTGGAATTCCTCCTTCTACCATTCGCTCCCTGTTCTGATGACTACACCGAATCATATCCTTGACTGGAATGAACGATCTACCCACCAAATCGCTCCGCTTCAAGTACTTTCCTTATAACATCTTGTTAGATTGCCCTTCCAAACATCTCCAAGTATCTCCTGAACGGCCACAAAGCCCAGCAAAATATTATCCAAACCATTTTCCAGAGTGTCCAACTCAACATCAATAACCCCAACTTCCTTATCATGCAAGGCCGCATCACTAAAGTCCGCGCCCATATTTACCTTCCTCCCCTACCCCCATTTCATTTACTCATCTCATACTTTATAGGTACTCAACATGCGTCCAAAAGAGATTCTTGGCATGGTCGAAGAGGCTGCTGGCACACGCATGTTTGAAGAGCGAAAAGACAAGGCTAAGAAAACGATGGGCAAGAAAGAGAAGCGCGTAGACGAGATCACCGCCCTCCTAGCTGAAGAAATCACGCCCAAGCTGGACACGCTTCGCTCCGAGCGTCGCGCCTTTATGCAGTATCAAAAGGCCAGCGCCGAACTCGAGCGACTCGCTCGCGTCTTGCGTGCATATGAATGGTCGGACCATCGCTCCAAAGCGTCACGCAAGGACGCACAGATCGCCGAGCGGGAACGCGATGTTGCACATGCGCGCCGCGAGAAGGAACGTGCGACGCGTGAGGCAGGCGTCGCGGAGAAGAGCCGGATAGACGTGCAGACGCAGCGCGACCGCGAGTTGAAGAAAGGTGGGAAGGTCACCCGCATGGAGGAAGAAGCCAAAGAGCTCGAAAAGGCGGTCATCAAACTGCGTACCCAAGCTGAGATCAAAGAGGGGGCCATCAAGGATGAAGAGGCCGCGCGCGATACTTCTGCCCAAGAGCTGAACGAGGTGAGCTCACGCTACGTCTCTTTCTTTTTTTATCTTTTTTTTTTATCACATATTCGCATGGTTGGTTAGCTGATGTCTTAGACTAGCTTGAAGCTGCGCTAGCAGCGAAAAAGACACAGGTGGATGCCGTCACAGCTGAATATAACGCCGTCAAAGAAAAACATACCGCGACGCAGACGGCGCTTTCCTTGGCGGAAGACCTCCTTCAGACGCTACTCACTGGCCTTGCGGGTACCTCGGCGCAGTCTGCCGGTGGTGGGGGTTACATGGGCCAGATTGCGGACGCCCGCGCGCGACTGGCACATGCAGCTGCTGAGGAGGAACAGGCGCGCGTGCGGCTCGATATGAACAGACGCGAGCTCGGAGAACTGGAGAAGCGTTGGAAGGCGGTGGAAAGAGAGGCCGGGCAGGGCGAGCGCGACATCAAGCGCATGCGGGCCGACGTTGAGACGTTGCGGAAGAAAGTCGACGCGACTGGATGGAGCGTGGAGAAGGAAGAAGCGAACGAGGATGCGCTGCACAAGGCAAAGGACGTCGTCATGCGTTATAGTCAGGTACGTTATTTTATTCCCCTCCCCATTTCTCCCTCCCCTCTCGTTGCTCCTCTCCACAATCCCCTCCTTGCATGAAGATAAGATAGCAAGACGCTTGCTCACTGGTAGACCCAAAATCATAGGAGCGCGACGCAGTGCGTTCGAAGTTGTCACAACTCGATTTTAATTATTCACCACCGCCGGGCTTCGATGCGCGCAAGGTCAAGGGCCTCGTTGCTTCACTCCTTGCGCTTAAGCCTGAGGATCAAGGAAAGAGCACTGCGCTTGAGATCGCCGCGGGCGGCAAACTGTACAATGTCGTCGTGGAGGACGAGCGCACGGGCAAGGATCTGCTTGAGCGCGGTGGTATCAAAAAACGTGTGACTCTCATCCCGCTGAACAAGATCCGCGCGTTTAGGCTCTCCGCCGAGGTACGGTTGTCCTACCCTGCCTCCCCCACCCCTCCACCCCCTCCCGCGTCTCCCCACCTTCTCCCCAGCAGCATTACTGACATCAAGTTGGGCCAAAAAAAAAAAAAAAAACAGAGACTACAAAGTGCGAATCATCTCGCGCCTGGAAAGGTGCGACCGGCTCTCTCCCTCGTCGGCTACGCAGAGGAAGTGGCAGAGGCGATCGCGTTCGTGTTCAACGACACCCTCATTTGCGACGACGCCGCTTCAGCTCAAGCCGTGACCTTCGCGCGTGATGTCGGCGTGCGCAGCGTCACGCTCGACGGGGACGTATACGAGCCGAGTGGGACGATGTCTGGTGGCGCGGCGCCCAGTGGTTCTGGTATACTTATTCGGGCACAGGAGTTGCGCGCTGCAGAAGAGCGCGTTGTGCATGCGCGGGAGACGCTGGTGACGCTTGAGCATGAGGAGGCTGCTGGGCGCGCGGCGAGGGATACGTGGAGAACACGCACGCGTGAGCTCGAGATCAAAGAGCATGAATTGAAGTTGTTGGAAGAACAGATCGGGAGTAGTAATGCCGCCCGGGTACGTGTTATTTTCATTGTCGCCGTCGTCATTCACTCGTCCGGTCTGCTAAAGCTGAAGCCGAAAAAATAAACCCCCCTCCCCCTCCCCTCCCCTAATTTTTTTAAATTTTAGATTGGCGCACAAATTGAAGAGCTCAGGTGTTCCATCACCGAGATAGAGGCTGCTTTAAAGAGCGCGCAAGAGAAGCAGGTGGTTGCCAAGGCGGAGATCAAGAAGCTTGAGAAAGACATGAACGAGTTCAAGAACAACAAGGAGGGGAAAACCGAGGAGCTCAAGGTTCATAGTACCCGTCCTCTATCATTCATTGCGAGTGCCAAGGGGGTAACACCCGACATCTGACGCTGTCTTTCCTTCTTCAGGCGAACATACAGAAACAAAAGGCGACCTTACAGAAGCAAGCCGTGAGCGTGAAGACTCAGCAGAAAGAAATGCAAACGGCAATGCTAGAACTTGGTTAGTCGCCCCCGTTCTCTTTTTTTGTTGTTGTTTTTTTTTTTTTTTGTTCATCCGAACGTCTGCCATTAATATGCAGAACAAATTAAGGCTGATATCACCTCGGCGCGCGAGACTCTCGACAACGCTTCGGCAGGCATAGACAAGATGCGGAAGGAGCTCGAAGTACTAGCGGACAAAGTTGCAAAGAGCGAAGTGAGTCATCCTTACAACCCGCGTGACTGAGAGTGTAACAAACCTAACCTCACCCAACTTCACTTCACTTCCTCCTTCCATCACAGACGGAACATGGTGAGGCGGAGCGCAGGTTGCAAGAAGAGCGTGCTACGCTGACGCGATTCGATACGGAACTACGTGAACTGGACGAGGTGATCAAGGCGAAGAAGCAGGCAGCGGCTGATGCAGAAGTCGCGATCAAGAAACTTGAGCATGAGGTACAGGGGTTCGCCAAGGAAAAGGCGACTCATCTCATCGGCGCGACAAACCTTGAGAAACAGTATGAATGGATCACAGAGGAAAGCCAGTGAGTGACCATTTCCTATCCTCCCCTCCCCCCCTCATCGATTAGCTATGGCTTTTCTTTTCTTTTCTTTTTTTTTTCTTTTTTTTTCTTTTTTTCCTATACTGAGAGCACGCACTATGTGTTGATTTTAATTGTGCCGTCGGTTACATATACAGTCTGTTCGGTCAGCCACGATCACAGTATGATTTCAACAACCTCGATATTGGCCAATTGAAAGACAAGGCCCGCGAGTTGGAGGAACAGCAAAGGGGTATGAAGAAAAAAGTGAACCCGAAAGTGATGAACATGATCGATACGTGCGTCCGTCCCGTCCCGTCCCCCGCCCACGAAATACCTTACTCATCCTGGCTGAGACTAACCTGTACTTGTCCAGGGTCGAGAAGCGTGAGGCGAGCCTCAAAAAGATGCTCGGAACTGTCCTGAAGGACAAGGAAAAGATCGAACAGACAATAGAAGAATTGGATCGGTACAAGCGCGACGCCCTGAAGACGACGTGGGAGAAGGTCAACGGGTGCGTTTGAGACATGATGCGCGCCCCCTGTTTATTTTTATTTTTATTTTATTTTATTTTATTCTCTCTTTTTTAATTACAGGGATTTTGGTGGCATCTTTGCGGAGCTACTCCCAGGGAACTTTTCAAAATTGCAGCCTCCAGACGGTCAAGACTTGATGGATGGTCTCGAAATCAAAGTTCAGCTCGGTAGTGTATGGAAACAAAGCCTGACGGAACTCAGCGGTGGCCAGCGGTATGTGTTTCCTCTAGGGGTTTTGGTTTTATTCTGACCCAACACACACACACACATGCAAAAACAAAACAAAACAACAATTAGGTCACTCATAGCTCTATCGTTAATCATGGCTCTCTTACAATTCAAACCGGCACCGATGTATATACTCGACGAGATCGACGCGGCGCTGGACTTATCACATACCCAACACATCGGCACACTCTTTCGTACCCGTTTCCGTGGTAGCCAATTCATCGTCGTCTCTCTCAAGGAGGGATTGTTCACCAATGCGAACGTACTCTTTCGTACTCGTTTTCGAGATGGGACTAGTATTGTTGAACGTACGGCTCAGCGTTAGTTGAAGCGTGTCGGATTTGTAATAATAATGTTTTGTCGAGCGGCGGCGGGAAGGAAATCAAAGCTGAGGCTGGAGTTAGGAGCTAGAGGACAAGTGGTGCACCGAGAAGGGTACGGCGAGTGGTAGCGTAATGATTGTAGCGTATGGAGGGAGGGAGGGTGTCGGTCGTCGTTGACATAATTTTTCTCTCTCTTTCTCTTTCTCTTTCTTTTTTTTTTTTTTTTTCGTTGTTGCTTGCACTTTTAACTGTTGTGTCCGAATTGTGTACTTAGTAATGTGTTATGGTTTGTGGAATTAAGGATTCTTGTAACGTGCCCTCCTCTCTCGCCTGATCCAGAATTTCACTCTTCTAGTCTGTGGCGTGTGCGTGCGCCGAAGAACAATGTTTTTTTTTTTTTTTTTTTTTTTATTTTGAGAGAAGGGGTAGGTAAGACGAACGCTTTTAAGGTTGTTAGGAGGAAGTCAAGTCATCAAGATCAAGAACAAATCAGCCAGCCAACCCCCCTACACTCCCCCCCTACACTCCCAATCTTATATCATATACCTCCCAAGTTAAATTACAATTTATTAATCCAGGTGTTGCAATGACAAGCACATATTATGCATCATCAATCCTTGAACGAATAGAGGGCTTAACTTGTCCAATCCAGAACTGCGTATACAGACAGATACATACAAGTTTGGTTCATCCCTTACTTGCCAAAATCCACAAAAACAAAACATGATGATGATGATTGTCAGTTTGTACTGGTATTCCGGTGCGAGTCGGTTAAGGCTAGGGCAGTTGCGGCCGACTGACCTACCTCTAACATGGGTAATAAAGCCTTGTCATCACACGAGCGTGATTTGGATAGATGGATTAAAGAGAAAGAGATCCTTGTTGTATTATCAGCAAATTGTAGAGTACACAGTATCTTTTAAACTCAAGTGAGTCCGTTGTAGCCCATGGCGGGCCATCCACCTCCAATGTCACACACACACACACACACACACACTGAAGCAACGTACACATATCAAACACAGGTAGAGCCAGTCCCCAAGACAAAGTATGGGAAGGGAGAGGGGGATTGTGAAATGGAGTTAAACTTGTCCTTTGCTGTCAAAGTTTGGTGGCGGACCAGGAGGTGGTGCGTAGTACTGTGGTGGCAAGTTGCCCGCGGGCTAAATCACAGCGGGGGGGGGGGGGAAGTCATCAGCATATATGGAGTAAAAGAGAAAAGTAAGAGAGAAAGGGGAGGAGGAAAGAAGGGAGGGAAAAAGGAGTCCGCACCGGAGCAAAGCCCGTACTTGGGTCGTACGGGTAAGGTATGGCGCCGTTGTTGTACGCTTGAGGAGGATACTGAGGAGGTCCATAAAATCCTTGACCACCACCACCACCACCACCAACACCTGGCCCAAAACCGTACTGTTGGTTCCCTCCACCTTGAGGTCGAGATTGCTGTACATAGATCAAGTTCGCCTGGGCAGATTGTCGTCTGCGATGAACGAGTATAGCGGCGAGTAGGCCGAGAAAGACGAGGACTTTGAGATAAGGGGGGGGGGGGGGGGGGGGGGGAAGATTGTCAATCGGTTAGAAGGGAAGGGAGGAAAGGGAAGGAAAGGAAAGAGCGTACAGAACCCGAGACCTATGCCGGCACGTGCTGCTGAGCTCAGTCCGTTGCAATGTTCGGTACCATCGCTACAAGGTTATGCGGTGCGGTACGATAAGGTGAGGTGAGTGGGGCCGTATGGCCATTTTGTATAGGGGTATATATATTGTAGTGGACTTACTTCTCGAACCAACAGTCAGCCTTGACGCCTGGGAGGATGGCAAGGAATACAATGGCGGTAAGAAAGCGAGCCAAAGCCACGCTGCCGCCCAAATTTATTGTTGAGACGGATCTGACTGCGGATCAGTGAAGAGTAAAGGTTATGTTAGGTCAGTTGATTGTTGGTTGTATGGACGGTGAAGTTGAATATATATATAAAAGTGAAGACGAACTTGTCATGAATATTTTAGCGTTATGAGGAGAAGAGATGGAGATGAAATGAAGTAAAGAAGTAAAGTTAGTGTGTTGTAGTTGTACGGACAAGAGAGTAAGGAGGGAGGAGAGTGTCGTCAAGCGTCAAGGGGGGGAGCAACCTACATACAGCGCAGCACAGCTTGTTCATTGTTAAGCCGCGTCTTTTGACCCGGCCGAATAACACACACGGACCCCGAACGCAATGACAACAAATAATACTAATACTACCACTACATACTTAGTCTAGTCATGGCCCCTCACTCTCACTCTCACTCTCACTTCCATCCCCACTCTCATGCTCTGTCATGCTCGAGGGTGGGAGGGTGTTTCACGTGACATCACGGGCCGGGCCTCGGAGTTACCCGGTCTGGTCTTCTTGGCTTTGGCTTTTGGCTATTATTTGGCTTAAAAGGATGTACAATCGGAGTTCTATAGCCCCCCGTTGCTATGAGCGCATATATGGAACTTATCAGGAGGTGTTTTTTTTTTTTTTTTAAATAAAAAAAAAAAAATTATCATAATTACTCTAATAACCTTCACGACGATGACGATACGAGAGAATTATGCCGAATGGCCAGCGTGGCAGTGGCCCATCTCTCAATCAAATCAGCAACAACATCAACATGGTGCACACCTAATGATAGGGGCTGGGCTATTGTTTATATGTTATCGTTGTCATGTCATTGTCATATTGTCATAAACCAACTCGCCCTTACCCTTGCCCATCAAAACCATTATCTCTGAAAAAAGTTCACGGGAGTGGGGGGGGGTGTTGTTACAAAGCTCCGCGGATTCCTCGCACACGTGCAAAACGAAAACGGTGGGTGTAATGTGTATGAATGAGTATGTATGAATGAGTATGATTAGATTGGATTTTACTGCTGCTACCCCATTCGTGTTACATCTCATGCACATGGGACAACGACGAATTTATCCCTTCTAAACCCCTCTGCGTTAGCGTTTGGTTCATTCTATAAGGCGGGAGCGGGTATGATACGCTCCAAAGCCCCAATCCCAGTTCTTGGCATATTTACCCATGCCCAAGTACTATCTCGTCGGCTGGTTGAGACCGTCTCCCTCCACCTCCACTCCCGCTTTTGGGTTGGAAGAAGGAATAAGCCATGCGTGATCGAGGTCCCATGTGCCGTGTGCCATGTGGCAATGTATCATATGCGTTTCGTTCACGTGAGAGGTCACCACTAACATCATAGTAAGCCAGCCAAGCGTTCTTCGAACTCCATCATTCAATCACGAAAGTGAAGAAGTTAAAGTTGAAGTCCTCCGGGGGGGATCACTAGAATGTAAACGACCCGGAAGGGCTTTGGGTTAATGGGTTTTTTTTTACTCGTCGCGCAGGGAAAAGTCTATGGAACAACATGTCTTGCGAAGAGAGAAAAAAAAAAAAAAAAAAAGAGTTCTGCCACCCCAACCCACCAACTTCTTTCTTAATTGTCATCTTTGACACATAGCCATCATTCGTTTTCCCATGACTGGGCCACTCTGGTCGGGCTCAAATGAGGAGTATACCCGACGGATGGCTAACCAAGAGGTAGCAACACACCACACACAATTATGAAGCCGGTGAGAGCCTGAAAGGAGGGGGGGGGGAAAAGGGGGGACATAACGATCGTGCCCACCAGGAATAGCAGTACCGATCCTGGGGGGTGGTAGGAGTCTATAGGAGAAGCAGAAAGCAGAACTTGCAATAAGGCCGGCTGATATAAATGCAACCCCAGTGTTAATGTAAAATATTTGTTCAAACCGAGTGTGGCTCGTGCCAGCTGACATGGATCATAGGAGTGGTGCGAGTATTTCGATAAAGTATCCCCGATCTCCTTCGCCAAGAAAGGGGGTTGGTGGGGGGGTGGGGGGGGTGGAGGAGAAGAGACGCGTAATTGATCCTTAGTGGGGCGGTACTATTCTACTGTAGTATCATAGCATACAGATGTGTCTGTCTTTTTTTTTCATCGCTATAACGGTTTGAAGACTCGTAGTGAAGAAAATGGTGAAAGCAAAAGAGTTGGTTTGTACTCGATAATATATGTATTATGAGGATCCAGTGATATGCTCCGAAAGAAAAGATTGAGTTGTTGTTGTCACAGATTGGTAACTGCACTCTCCCGCTCCGCTCTGAAGGGTGGGGAAGGAGGAAGGGGGAAGGAGGAGAGAAGGGGGTTAAGATGAATCCACCTGACAAAGGATGACCACAGGCTGGAGGGGGGGGGAATAGGAACTGGCGCACATAAGACGGGCGAGGAAGTTTCCTTTCTTCTTTTTTTGAGATGTTTCAAACCGAATAAAAGCGGCGGGCGGGGCGCCAGAGCAGACAGACCGCATAGATTAGACAGATAGGATCACTTGGAAGCTCTCTTCAACAAATCCCCATTGGAAGAAGAATTTTCACATGATGTCAAACCCTTTTTTATGACTGAATCACAAACCCACCCAAGAAAAAAAAAAAATGGAGGGAAGGTGTGTGAGAGGAGGGGGGGGGGGAAAGTATGTTCCTGTCCTGGGACCTGACAGGCCCCCTCCTCTCTCCTCCCCCTCACCCTCCTCCGCAGTTTAAGTCCGTCGACCAATGAACGGAACTGTCCTTATCATATCTTTCCAAAGGGGACACTAAAACCTTAGTGAAATAAATAGTAAAAGTGTCGACTGCTGACCTCTCAGCGCATGTTCGCAAGCCAACGAATCAAAAAGAAAGACTTAAAACAGACAGGTTGTTACTGCCTCAGAACCGGGATCCGGATATGTCCCCCACGCCAAGAGCAGTTGGTTCCCAGCGGACAGTTCGTGATATTATGATATTCTCAAGAGGGGGGAAGGGGGGGGGGAAACTGATTAGCTTATGAAACCATGCCGGTCCAAGGTACAAGACAAGGGGTGGGGAGGGGTTTCTGTGCTGTAGTAGAGTAGCGTTCCTCCGCGTTCATCTCTCAGAAACCGTGAATAAATTGTCACGTGATCTGAAATGGAAAACCCGGTGTGACCGACAAGGACGGGTTTGCAAAAAGCAAAAAAAAAAAGACGGGAAACTCTCAAAACGCTAAGGAATAAAGAAAAGAAGGGACGGGGGACGGGGTATTGGTTTCTTTTTCTTTTTTTTTTGGAAGAAGAAGCGGTCTTCATTGCATTGCAAGAAAACGAGAAGAGCAAAGCAGGGGCGATACAGCGGGAATGCTGGGTGCCTATCCCACTCCCCCCCCCCCCCCACCCCCCATCCCATCTACCTCCCCATTCCCACAGCGAAAGAGGTCCATAAGACATAGATAAGAATGAAATGAAAGAGAGCCAGGGTCACGGTCAGGTCAGGTCAGGCCAGGCCAGGCCAGGTATCGGTAATGTACTGTAAATCACGGCCCGCCCGAGCCTTGGGGAGTCGTTTTCCTCACCCCCTCGCACACACCCTCACTTTCTTTGAGTGATCATCCTTCACGCTACCCGCTCTAGCTATGTCTCGCCTCCGTCCTTCACCATCATCACTAACACCACCAATATCTACGCGTTCCCTTCGCGTCATCGCTGCAGGAACTCTCTTCTTAACTCATACTCTTTCCTTGCCTTCACACCCGGGTCCCTCAGAGACTGTACGCGCTCATGAGTATGTGCGTTCCCGTGGAGGCAGTGCCCCTGCCGTCCTCTCTTTGCTCTCTCAGCTACATGCCAACAAATGCTGGTTGGTCGCTAGTCTTGGTGGTGCCCAGGAAGCTAGGGCCCTTAAGCGTGAACTTGAAGCCGAAGGCGTGAGCACACGATATTGTAAAACATGGGAGGGGGCCGGTGTGCCAGCTGCATGGATCCTTCACGCTGGTAAGCACTCATCCGCTTTTGACTGGTCTCTACACTAGAGAGAGAGAGAGAGAGAAGCCAGGGGTTTTTGATGCGCTGGCTATCTATTGGTGCGAAGAAGTCAAGCCCTGTGCTTTATTTTTCCTGTCATTGAGGGGGAAAACTTATTCTTATTTCCACACCCCCCCCCCCCCTCTCCCCTTTATAGGTGACACGAATGGCCAGTCAGTTATAAATCACAATCCGCTTCCGGATATCCCACACGAGGAGTTTGTCTCGTTACTGGGACCTCTGCTTGTCCCTGAGCACTATCCCTCTCCAGACGCTTCCTTAACGTCCCCTCCCCTTTCACCTCCACCACTCTCACCAAATAGTGTCGCTCCGTTCGAATGGATACATTTCGAAGGGCGCTCTGTCAAGACAACATTAAACAACCTCCAAGGATTGGACGGCCTCGCACGCGAACGTCGCTGGCGTTCCCAGTGTGTGTTTAGTGTAGACGTCGGTCGCCGGGCAAGACAAGGAGTCGAAGCAGTTCGTACATCTCTCTTTCTCGCTACTTCCTAAAAAAAAAAAAAAACCCCCTTTCTGAGTCTCCCCTGGTCAAACTTCTCCCCTGCAGCTCATCCCACACGCGGACGTGCTCTTTCTTAACCGACATTACGCCCAAGCTCAATCCCCCGCATATGCCAGCGCGCCGCGCGCTTTCTTACTCGCACTCACGCGTCTCGCACCTCCACATGCGCTACTCATAGCTTACTGGGGCGCTGAGGGCGCCGCAGCTCTCTCCGTCCCTACGCGCGAGTATTTCCAGTCTTCAGGTTGGACGGCCTCCTCCATCGCTCCCACCACAGGTTCCTCTTCTCACCTCCCGCTTCTATTCATCCGTCTTGCAACAACAACAACAACAACAACAATAACAACACCCCACCAACCACTCGCCACCCACGCAACGGTGGTAGTGGTGGTGGTGGTGGTGGTAGCGGTGGTGCTGCCGAGGAAGCTCAGAGCGTGCGTACCGGGAGTGGGTTTTGGGCCGCAGGACATGATAGCAGTCATGGGAGTAGTGCGTTCTCTGCGACTCAGTTACTTCAGTTGGCCTCGCAATCCTCTGCTTCGCCACAGGCGGATGACTCGGGCGACGACTCGGATGGTACTGAGATCGCGGGTGGGTCGAGCAACGATGGGTCAGGCGCTGCTGCCGCTGCCGCCGTCGCACGTGCGTCGCGTACGCAAGGTGGTAGTTGTGGTGGTGGTGGTCAGGGGTCGTGTGAGCCTATGAGGGGCCAGCAACAACAACACCAACAACAACAACAACAACAACAACACAACAGATGGCGCAACAACGTTGCGTGGATGACGCGGGGCGCAGGATGCGTTCATCGCTGGCATGATTTTCGCACTCAGTCGGAGATTATTACCTGGCGCACCTTACGCGCCTGGTCTGGCGGGAGCTACAGTCGAAACCCAGAGAACGACGACCGATGGTGGACGATGGAAGTTGGACGAATGTCTGAGGTACGTATTTGATTTTCATCTCCCTTTTTTTATCTTTTTTTTTCCGAGTATGATGGGTGGCACGAAGCGCGAAGGATTTGCGGGGCTGAGCTTGATTCTATTCGATATATATGTTTTTTTTTTTGTTTTTGACGGTACTAATAATGGGTGGTATTGGTCTTCTCTTACTTTTTTTTTTTTGCAAAGGTTTGCGACGGAACTTGCTGGACGCAAGGCACGCCGACGTGCATGGGACGGGCTTGGGGAGGAGATGGCACGCGCAGGGTGGTTTGATGCATAAGAGGATGTACAATAATAGCCCATCCTTTCTCCCCCCTTCTCACACACACAGAGTATGATTTTTGATTTTTTTTTTTTCAAAAACGACCTATCCCTCTTTTCTCTCTCTCCCTCCCCCCCCTTTCATCGTTCCGTTCCCGTTTCCGAAAAAAAAAAAAAACGACATACCCCATGACGACGACGTAAGCTACTTATACCACTAAAAAAAAGAAAAAAAACACACACACACACAAATCTCTCTCTCGCGCGATCCATTACGTTTTTATGATACCCTCCCTCCCCTCACTTCGGATTTATTATTGACACCCTTCCATTACAGTATGCTTAAATATTTATTTGCTAGTTCTCTTTTTTTTCTTTTTTTTTTCACCGGCCGAAAACAGTTACAACGAACGAACGGTTTCGATCGAGTTGTTGCCAGGAAACAGGCGACATGGTTTCGAAACTTAACTTGGCGTATTTTTTTTTTTTTTTGGATAACATCAGTGGAAGCACACCTTCAATGTGTGTGTGTGTGTGATGCATGTACGTGCAACATGGGGGGGGGGAGGGTAAGCGGGTTTAGAACCCATGAATTTAACGACGACGGGGGTGATGGACACACACTTCAAATCAATATCTTTTCTTCGATTTGTTTCCGAGAAAAAAAAAATAAAAAGAGAAAAATAAAAAAAAGTCCGTACTTTTTATACTTTTACTACTTCAAAAAAAACCAATTTGTTGTGATTTACTCTTGTTTGGTTTTGGGCCGGGAGTGGAAAGGGGGGGAAGGGGGGGGGGGGGGGTGCAACACTATACTATACCTAAACGAGTAAAATGGAGTTCCCCAACACAACGTTACGGTGCCGTTACGTAACATGGCCACTTATTTAGAACTGTGGTGATGGATGGCTCACTTGTGACAGATGGATACGGGTGAGCGTGGAAAATCGTAGAAGATATATATATATGGGGGATTAATGGCGTCATATAATAAAGGTGTATCGGTGAGGTGGAGAGGGGGGGGGGGTGGAACAGTCGTTGCGCGCCTCGCTCGCCTTTAGTACGTTCCCCGGCTCCGCCTCAGCACCGCCAAAAGTCTTTTCATTTCGGTACGTGTGGCGAAGAATGAAAAAAAAAAAAAAAAAGAGAGAGTCGTCATCGACCCTGCAGATTTTAAAAAAAAAAGGATTACAAACCTCTTACCCATTTTTCATTTATTTTTTTGGGATCCCATCAAAATCCAAAAAAATCAATTCAAAACAAAAAAATCGAATTAAAAAAAAAAAAAAAAAAAAAAAAAAAAATCGAATTAATCAACGCCAAGTTGACATTATTTTCTACCCTTTAATTTACTATCGCCTTTTTCACGTGGAATGAGAAAATTAGAGAAGGAGAAAGAGGACGGAAATGGGGGGTTTTCTACTACTCCTCTACTTTACTACCCTAAAAAGCTTCCATGAATGATTCGATTAAGCATTTCTGATATAAAGCTGCTTTTTAAAAAAAAAAAAACGAAAATAAAAAGAAAAAAAGACTGGGACCCTTCTTCCCTACTCCCAATAAATAAAAAAAAGAAAAATAAGACGTATATATGTACATACATATATATATATATACTTGACAGCCCTTTTTCGAGTAATACAATTGCGCGCGCTCCAGAGGGATGTTTTCATTTTGTCTTTTCTTGGGGGGGGGGGGGGGCGCTACAACAAAGCTTTTCTCCCCTTATAAATAATAACTAAGCCGACGACCGACCGAACCCATCCACCAACTTCCACACTCCCCCCCCCAAAAAAAGCATAATAAATCATGACGGACGGACGGACGTAACACATACATATACATATATATATATATGTGTGTATTCCCCCAACACACACTCTTGTCAACTAGCCACACAATCATTTCATTTCTCCGCTTATTGGCGTAACGCCACTAGCGGCAACCCCGCACACACGCACGAATAAAAAAAAATATAATTCCATTTGATAACTCCATATACCCCCCCACCCCACCGACGGGCCCGAGGTCCAAAAAAAAAAAAACACCAAACACAAACCTCTTCATCATCATTCCATTCTTTCCACTATCGGGATTGAAAATGTGGCACAGCCGAAGAGAAGAACACAAAGCATAGACTCAAAAAAAAAAAAACCCCCAATTATGAGGACGAAAAAAAATGAAAAGAAGATTTCAAATAGTTACGATTATTCTACCGTACAACATAGTAAACAAAAAAAAAGAAACACTAAAGATCTCCCCTTCCCCAAACTCTCTCTTCTCCCCCCCAGAATGTGTGTGCGTATGAACCCATCCATTAAAAAGAAAAAGTGAACGGCCCCCCCTCATACAACAGTACACATCACCCTTCTGTCGTTCCCGAAAAAACAAAAAGGAAAAGGAAAAGGAAAGGAGAGAGAGATAGGTGGGCGGGGAAAAAAAATGCACATATATATATATATATTATATTATATATATTGGCCCCCCTCCACCCCCTCCCCCCCCCCCTGGATTTCGCTTTTTGTTTTTTTTGTTTTACCAACTCGCTGGGCCAAATGTTTGACCTTTCGGGATCGTCTTGAACGGTACACCAGCAGTATCATCCGTGTTGATATACACGGTATTGCCCCACCAAGATTGAATAGTATTCAAAGCGATGGTACCATTCTTCGGGTATTGCAGAGCGAAGAAGACAACGATGAGACCGATGGCATAACCCGCATCCAAACCAGCAGAAAGTACGTCTGTTGAGATAGAAGAAAAAAAAAAAAAAAAAACATATTACATCAGTAACCCCACTCCCCAAATCCGAAAAAAAAATAAAGTTGAAAGCTCACAATTATACTTGGACCACCAGCCAAAGTGACGACGACGAATGACATAGTTGAACAAGAAGCAGATAAGCACCCAAGGTACGTAGTTAAGAGGTGTGGCAGGTGGCATGTTACCCGTGCCAGTAAAGACGAGCGGGAAGTTAAGGTACTTGAGGAATCCAATCTTGAACTTCTTGTGCAGAATATACTGGGTGAGAGGAGCAAGGGCTCCAACCAGGAAGAAGAATACGAGGCCGTAGTACAGTTGACCGTGCGAGAATAGACGCGCTGGGCCAATGACACCCCACTTTTGAAACGCAAAAAAAAAAAAACCACTTAGCAAACAACAACAAAAAAAAAAGAATCAAACCAGAATCACTCACGATGATGGACGCAGTACCGAAAACGGTGGTCGAAGGACAGATGAAGCCATCCTTCTGAGTAGGCGTACATAAACCCTCAATGTTGGAGAATAGCCATGCCTGGACGCCGAGCTGCACTGTGCCAGCGACGGCAGTAGCGACAACTTGACAGAAGAACATGGGACGATGAGGAATCTTCATGTAGTGACCAAGCTTAAAGTCACTCGTGAACTGCAGGGCTTGAGTCATCGTAATATAACCCCACGTCTTGAACATCATCATGGCAATCGGACGTCCAGGAAGAGCATATCCAATGATCAACTCGGTTATCACGTTAAGTCCAACTTGTTGGTTAGTGATAGCCTGAATGACGCCGATCGGAACCGTGTACACGAAGGCTTTAAAAAATCACAAGCGTATCAGCGGCCAAGACCAAACCCCACAAAAAATCTTATCACACTCACAGATGATAAGGGCAAGGACGAAAGCCCATACAGGGAACTGCGTGTTCCACACCTCGATGGCAACAACACCGAATACGAACATGGCCACTGGGAAAAAGAAAAAAGGAACGTCAACACCCGATCGAATATAGGTTGAGAGTTCCCTTGCACGTACGGAAGATGGAGATATACCACCAATCAGGGACTTCCTTGTAGACGGCCATAAGACGAGCATGGATATCGGGCTGCTCAGAGAGGGAGCGGCGGGCCTGAGTCCAGATCTGCTTGCGATAGTAGAGGAAGGTGTGGGTGAGGGTGGCGGTGATCGATGCAAAGGAGAGACCATAAGAGATGGCAAAGGAGACGGATAGGAAAAGGGGACTGTAGGCCTCGTATGCCTTAAGGTTGAAGGTCGCGTCCTTGTTGATGATACGGGAGACATTGTAAGATTTGCCCCTGTTATCGAAGGAGTGGGATGATACCAATGGAAGGTATGCGCTGTACCAGACGTTGGTATACTACGGGTCGCACGTAGGTCAGCATATATAAAAGAAACGAAGAAATAACGAGTACTGACGTAAAGAATGGGGACGAGGAACCAATAGAAGAAAACGACGGTGAGACCGATGTTGGCAGCAGCCCACCACGGGACGGGAAGGGGAGAACCGTTGTAGGTGATTTGACCCCAGTCGAAAGTGAGGAGACCCATAGCCATACCATGAGTGACACCGAACATCTGGTTGACCTTGGCATTGTTGGGGGCAATCCAACATACCCAGGAGAAACTAGAGAGAGCGGTGAAGAGATAAGAGGGTAAGAAGTCTGAGAGAAAAAAAAAAAGGAATGATGAGTAAGATTAAAGAGAGAAGAAAGAAAAGGAGACGGACTGTAGAAGAAGTAGCCGACGAAAACGTAAGTGAAGAAGCGCTCTCGGGTGATACCACCACGACCTTGAGTACCCGCGGTCTCCTGAGCGTGTAAAGTGTTGAAAAGGGCGGCAGTGACCAGATTAGCGGGCCAAATCATTGAAGGAGGTGCACCAAGAAACGCTTGCAAATACCGCCGATGGAGAATCCAATCAATTGAGTTGACATAACCAACAACCATTGGTCTAAAATAAATAAATAAATAACAATAATAATAATAAAATAAGTCACATACATCCAAAGTTGGAATGTTGATTATAAAAGACCTTTTGTACAGCAATAATATCCGTCTAAAAAATATTTAATTTAATTGGAAAAATGTTCATTTAAAAGAAAAAACTCACGGCGTATGCAGATCCGGCTCCGACACCGGCCATGATCGTGATGATAACGTGTTCTTTAATCGTGAACGGCCCCGGATTTAGCGAAATCCCGAAAAATGTGACATCCGGGAGATACCGAGCCCAGGCTTTACAGACTGGGAATGTTAAAAGCTGAGGTACAATCTATTTTGTTGTGTTACGAATATCAGTCAGTACTATTATTATTTTTTTTAAAAAGTGATTAGACGATACCTGGGTAACAGTGACGGAAGGGTATCGGAAGAAGAAGAATTGATTGACACCAGGAATGAGGATAGCCCAAATAAGACCGACGACCCAAGCGCGGAATGTAGACGCGGGCATCGTGGGATCGTCCGTGTTAGCGACCGCGGACCGAACTTCAGGGTAAGGAGACTCGTCCTCGAGCGCGGCGGACGTGGGGTCAAAATTGGGGTCATCGTAATTGTCGACAGCAACATTGCCCTAAAGACAGCAAGTTCATTCAATATCATCACCACACAAGAAAAGAAAAGACAAATAAAAAGACAAAAAATAAAATAAAAACTTACGTCGGCACCACCGAGATGCTCGTGGTCGCGCTTCTCGAGGTCAACGGACCTCTTCTCGTCTTCAGATAAGGACATGGCTGACTAGCTGGAGATCCGCTACAAGGAAGTAGGCACAACTACAACTAGTAGACTAGTCTGGCTCGACCCGAGGGGAGAGAGGGAAGAGAAGAGAGCGGGGTGGACAAGGGGAAGGGGGGAAAACTACGGGTCTGAAAATGGGATTTATAACTCAAGGGAAGAAGAGAAGACCATATGGACCTTTACGCACTACCACTCGATAGCGAACGGGAGAACGGGAGGAGATGGCCAGGGGGGGCCAACCGGTCGGTCGGCTATTGAGCTGGCCTTGATCTCCCTAAATGAGATCTGAGTGATAAGCAGTCACCTCACCGAAGAGAAAAAAAAAAAAAAACAAATTTAAAATAAATAAAAAATGCACACGAGCCGGTTGACCTCAAACGCGTATGTATACCCCATATCATGTCCATATCCATATCATATCATAGCTCGGTCGGTCACTACATCTACCCCTTCCAGCTCCGGTAATCCGGTACCTGCTCAGGCCCCTTCTCAACTGCCCATGTGCTTCGTCTTTCAACCCGCCCGCAAGAGATAACGACTCAGTCCGGTCGGTCGATCAAAGACTGAATTGTACAACGTATGAATTGACTGATGGGGGAGGGCTTGGCTTGGCTTGAGCTTTTCCTCGCCTGCTCCACCCACCCACCCCCCCCCCCCCTTTCTGAAACGCGAAAAAAAAAAAATTTGCTTTTGTATTGTATGGGATTGGTTTCATCTTTAATAGTTCATTCCCACTCGGGATTGTGTTTGAATGAGTGCCGTCGTCATCACGTGGAAGCCGAGGCGGGTCGGAGGGAAGGAGAGGAGAGGAAAGAAGATGAAGGATATGAAGGATGAAGGATGAATTAGGGTTCTAGATAGATCTAGAAGTGCCAACGAACGCCCGCCCGAGTTACATAGTTAGTTTGGTTGTGACCACCCCTCATCGGCTGACTAGGCCATCCCGGCGTATCGGGTGTAACGGTATAAAAAATAACGATAATGATTATTAAAATATGGAAATGGTCACCGCACCCGCACCGCCTTGGATGTTTCTAACTCTACTCTCCCTCTCCCTGTCTGAGATGAGAAGAAGAAGTTGAAAATAAAGGGGAAGAAGAGGGGAAAGAACCACCCCACTTGAGCGCTAAAATCGTCGATATATCCTCGAGTCCGCGCGGTCCTGTCAATTCCTTTATGATAAACCTAAACATGTCCCATATGCTCTTGGATTAGCCAATGATCCGCCCCTTCTCGATCTCTATCGTCACGCGGTTTATCTCTCTCTCACTCACTCACTCACTCACTTTCCTATCCTATCCCTATCCCTATCCCTATCCATTCCTATTCCTATCCTACCCCCATCCATCCTCCTCACACACCCACACCCACACCTATCTCTCTATAAACACCGATCGCGACCAAATCTCACTCCCATGCGCATTCTCTTTGCCCCCTTGGTAACCCACTGCTCTGGCTCTAAGTCACTAAAAGAGTTAACGCCTGCCACTAACATCCCTTCCCACATGTGTCGACCATGACCGACCGACCTCCCTTCTCCCGCTTCCCTCCCCCCCCCACACACACAGACTTCGTTCCAGAAGTGAGAAAAAAGAACCATTACATTTTCTCATCATCTGTCATATTGCATTACTTGTGATCTCTCCTGAAAGTAATAAAACAACTTGCCTATCTCCGCACCCCTCACTCACAATCGACCCTTTCCTTATCCCTCCCTTTTTTTTTTAATAAACAAAAAAAATTAGGTCAAGGGGGGCGGGGGGAAGTTCCGAACGTGCGAAGGTTCAAGAAGAATGGAGAGAGAGGGAGAGAGAGAGAGAAGTCGAAGCATAAAAAGTTTAGTCAGATTGCGAAAAGCTTGAATCTACATGCAATGAAGGGGCAGCACATACACACACACACTTCAGGAACCGTGCAAGCAAAGTTGTAACCCAATGCCCGCGGGATAATTGACAGCCTCCCAACGGATATGCTGTTTAGGAGCGAACACAAAAACACCTTCGCTACGTCCGTCCCTTTTCCCCCAAAAATAAAATAACAACAACAACAACAACAACAACCTTGGCTTCGAACGTCAGGGGGGGAGGAAGAAGAAAGAAGTGCGCGCGTATATCTCTGTGTTTGCGGTGCGCCTATATATAATATCAATCCTTCACTTCACCAGGTCTTTTTTTTTCTTCTTATCCCCCCGCCCTCCCTCGCCCCCTTTTTCCTCATTCTTGCAGGATGCGCCGCCTTTTTTTTTTGCGCGAGCCAGGGCCACCTTGAACGAGGGTCGTGATATGATAATATGAGCTAGAGCTATCTCCCCATTCAGATGGGAACCACGTTGGTTTTATCGTGATACTTCACATCCTTTGTTGTTGTAAAACATCCTCTCTCGCGAAAGCCGTGCGTCTCATTCGTAATATATATATATATATCAAGTGAGCGAATAATAATAATGGTAATAGTGGTGCGCCACTATCATTTGAAAACGATATTTCTCACACCCCAATTCTAAACGTACGGGTACAGTGTTCACCCATGGTGGTATAAGTGGTTCACTTTTTTTTTTCGAAGTAGGGAGGAGGGGGGGGGAAAGAGGAAGGAAGGAAGCCGAGTCGAACCGATAACGGGTGCATTTTTTGATTTAGTTGGGAGGCATGTGTGTGGCGTGTGTACGCCACCCCTCCCCCCCTGCGAACAAAAAGTAAAAGTAGGAAACGGGTCGTCCGTCCCTCCTCACGGCTGCGTCACGAGAACAAACAAGCCAAATTCGAATATTCGAGTCCGAGTCCGAGTCCGAGTTTCCAGTCCCCCCCCCCCCCTTTCTATGATGTATTGAAATGAGGGGGGAAAGTATGTGTGAAAAAGGTCATATTTCAACTACGATTACAAAAATATATATCGATGTCTTCCCTTCCCCCCTGCCTCCTCCCCCCAAACTCTTTCTCTTCAGACCAGAGGAGGTAGGAGTGAGTAGCAAGTCTCCCAAAAAAATAAAAAATAAAAAAAGGCGTTCTTCTAATAATTCCCAAAAATGGTTTTGTTTCTGGGTACTAAAATAAATAATAATAATAATAATAATAATAATAATTCTCTTTACGACAATGATGAAGAACAAACACAAAATACTAAAATTGGTATATATTCTTTTTTTCCCCGTCCGCATCCATCCATTATTGGCGGGCGCGTCGCGATGTCGCTCGCTGTCATTCCCCAACACCTTCCCCGCTCTTCCTCCATTTAGAGTTAGTTATTTTTGATACTGGGTCCGTGTAGCGGCAGAGTCGGCAACTAACGGTGTTCTTCTTCATCATGCGTTCGTGTTATTAAAATTAAAAAAAATAAGGACCATTAAAAAAACCATAAGACACATAAAACAATATAAACATAAAGGCAATGGGAACAAGGGGGGTCATCGTCGCGCGTCGTGACTTTGATGAGATGTTCAGCTAGAGTCGGTCATATTGTATATCGTTATCTGATTTGGAGAGGGGATGGCACGACCATGACGGGTCAAAAAAATCAGCTGGTATGTTTGATTTTGATTGATTGATTGTTAAGTGTGTGAAGACGTGAGCACTAATCAAGTTGGAATAATATCTTGCGTCACTTTTGCATAACATAAGATGATCGCCCCCACCCGTTCTTATCGTGAATAATAATATCCAGCCAGGGGAGACACCCCCCCCCCCCCTTTATTTGTTTGCTTTTGCTTCTGGGCCCCCCCACTCAGAGAAGAAGCTGGAAAGAAGAAGCACAACCAACCTTCTTCCCCAACCCCCCTCCCCCCTTTTGAAAGAGACCAACGTACGTGTGATGGATGGAGCATTATCAGATAATCAGACAAAAAGTGGTGTGGTGTTCAACACCCGTGTGTGTGCACACATCCAACAAAAATAAAAATAAAAGTAAAAGAGGTGGGTTAAGATAAGATTAAGACTGATAAAATTGGAATAAAGTTGTGCTGCGCTTTTCCTTTTTTTTTTTTTTTCCTTTATTTCAACAATGTGAAGATTTCCAGGTGGAGTGGGGGAGGGGGGGAGGAGAAAAAAAAAAAACCCCCCTCCTTCTGCCGATCCTTCGGCAAGGTCAAGGGGGAGGGAGGAAGTTGCGCAATGCGCAATTGTATTGCACCCGGAGCGTATTGTACCCGGAGCAAAAGAGGAACCTCCCCTTCCCCACGTCCTCCTCGCCCTCCTCCTCCTCCCCGGGACTCGTCTGATTGAAGAAGAAGAAAAAAAAAAAAACCCCAGATCCAAAAAAAAAGAGTTCTTCTGGGAAAGCGCATAAGCTCTTAAATGAAACAAACAGCTGATTCATGGGAAGAACCATTTAGAGCGTGATGTAAAGGCGCGATTAGCATGTTTTTTTTTGTGTTAAAATAGTTTCCCATACCCTTGCGGGCGCCCCGACGCACACACCCAAGAGATTACCATAAGCCAAGCTGCGATCAGGTAGAGGAGCTTTCTTTTCTTTTTCTTTTTCTTTTTTTTTTTAAGCTGCTGGAAAACGACAATCACATGAGGACATGAGGACAAGAAAGCATTAAGGGACGAAGGAAGGAAGGAGATAATAACATCTCCACAATCTGTGAGAACAAGAGCAAAAGCAAGAAAGAGAGAAGAGCACCGCGAGCAAAAAAACAAAAAACAAAAAGAAAAGCTGAATTGATAGCGTGGTTGTGCGCGGCGAGTTGTATGTGTGTGGGTTTTGAGTAGGCGAATGGATGATGAGAAAAAAAAAAAAAAAAGAACGAACCCCCGAATTCGGGCGCTCACGGGCTCATGATAGCTAGCCCATGTGGTATATGTACAGTTCAGTGTCGACAAAAAGTATAGATTTGATTTGGGAACATGATCTAGGACGAGCACGAGGTATGGTTTGGGAGCGGGAGCTAGAGCTGGAAGCTGAAAGCTGAAAGCTTGGCTTGAGAGAGAAAAACCGGTTCGGTAATGGTATTGCCCACTTTGGAGTGAAGCGCCGTGCTGTGCCGCGCCCGCGCCCTGCGCCATCAACTAGCATTAACAATCACAATAAGTACCCGCTAGTAAGGTTCGGAAGCTCGAAGCAATAAAGAAAAAAAACACACACACACTAGCCCGCCCTCAAACGCCGCTTTCGAGCCGAGCCGAGTATCAGGGCCCACATTGATGCAAATTGCAAGACAAGATGACGAATTTGACGCCGCCTCTTAAGTCCGCGGCGAGGGATTTGTGGGTGGGTGGTCGATCTGCTATTTTTCATTTTCATTTTTTTTTTTTTCAAGGCGGGTGACAGTTTAATCGTTATAGTATGAGAAATGAGAGATGTTGACCCATTCGGTCGCGTGGGGGGCCGTATAGAAAAAAAAAAACAGGGAACCCGTCAATCTATTATGAAGAGGGAAAAAACCCACGAGAAGGACCCACTCGAGTTCATCTCGTTGGCTGTACAATGGACATGCGTTGGTTGGTTGTATTGGTTGGTCGGTCATGCATATGGACGACTTGCTTTCGAGCAGCAAACGCAAAACCTTAATCCGTTGTTGGTTGCAATCCGAGGCCAAACCAAAATAGCCGCACACCCGCACATTTCTTGCCACACAATAGGTGAGTATATCTCCCCCCCCCTATCTCCCCTGAGAGATACGAAAGGCCCTCAAACGACCAACGACCATTGTGCTAGCAATTGAGACTAATAAGGGCATTGGTGATCTAGATCCAAATTTCGCCTATCTGGACATCGAAATCCATGTGCACCCTGGAGGCTCAGTCAGTCATGGCGGCGTTGCGTTGATAACGTAGTGAGTTAAGATGGTCGAGTCGGCAACCGCGACGCGACGGCTATTGGTGATTTTTTTAAATTTGATGCGATGACTCGGACTATTCGGGACAGGGAAACTCTGACCCCGAGTAAAAACTACCCACCGGGAAACGATAGTAGCCTATCACCTCTCTTAAGGAGGAGGGGGGGGGGTGTTGTCGAAGGAGGACAAGGAAACTGGCGTCGATCGCCTGGCGACTCCTTCCCGTCCGGATGACGAGAAGACAAATTGTCGTTGAAGTTCTTAGGAACTACTGGACGACAACAGAGAGAAGATTCAGGTCCGCCTGGCAACGAGTGAGCAAGTATATGGTACTTTTTTACATGGCACGCGTAACCATATTGTGTGTGTCGTTTGAGCCGTGTGGGTTGATACCCGACTCGACAAGGCGACAAGGGTCGTGACAGATCTTGCCACGTGGCTCACAGCGAAACAGGTTCAGACTGCCCGCGGTTTTGCCCCCTCCCCTTCTCCCTCCCTTCCGACCCCGCCTCTCGGCCTCTCGCTCGCGTCCCACAAGTTACATTACCCCATCACTACCAAGAAAAAAGAAAACGCCCTTTCATGGTCCGTCTCCCTTTCCACCGCGTGCATCTCACCTTGCACAGACTCACCTAACTATCCGGGGGGTTTGAAATAACCCAACAGTCTGCACTCTTCAACTTCCAGTCCCTCCTACTCGTCATTCTTCTGCTCATCTGTACCTGCACCTACGTCCGTGCCGTCGCTCCGCGACTTATCGATAGTAACAAACAAGGGTGCGTGCGACCCGCCCCCCCCCCTTCCCCCATGCGCTAACGAGTAGAACTAACAGCTTCCTGGGTATTTTCTTCATGTCCGCGCGAATCGGTGCGTCTCGCTTCCCTTCTCATTTAACACCTCTTTCGTCCCAAAGATTGATCGAGTTTTCCGTCCGTCCGTGTGTGTGTGTGTATCTACGCGCGCGCGCGCGCATGCACAGGAGAACGGCTATCCCCTTATGTTGCTTTAGCATGTGTCGCGATGGCCGTCCGGATGCTATTATCATGACGAATTCCCACTGTATCTTTTTTTTTTTTTTTTTTGAATCGAGTTTATTCGCGCTTCAGGGGTCAGTGCCCAAATTGCGCGACTACTACTGGTACAGAGTAACTACTGTGGAATTCCCGGAAATTTCATGCAGCGTTGTTGTTGTCAACAATGCCTGGTGAGATGAAACTACTTTCATTCAAATTTATATACCCAAAAAAAAAAAACCCTCGATTATGAACACGTTCATGACTCGAATAATCACCTTTCTCCGGACGCCTTTGGTTCGGTTATGCATGTAACACCGCCATCTTTCATCTCCCGTCTCCCTTTCTCTCGGTTCCGTCTACCATTCTCGGTTCTGAGCTGCAGCTCATTGAATTCAATGGACGGAGAGGTTATGCGTAAGGGTAGAGCCGGGGGGCTTGATGACGATGAAGTCCACATCTCCGTATGATGCCCCTTCCCGCACATCCTGTTCAAGCTCCCAAACCACTCTGCGTGTTGCTACCTTCATTGCCTAGTGAAAGGGTATGGGTATGGGTAGAAACCTTGGAGCACGTGATATGATATCCCCCTTCTTCCCCTTCCCTTGCTGCGGTGGCGCTGCTTTTGCTTTCAACTTGAGATTAGTTACTGCCCCCCAATACCTTCAAAGACAACCCTTGCGATATCAAGACAAGCAACGCTTTGACGAGCGCCTTGAAAAAAAACATTGAAATTGAAAAGTTTAGTCAATAGCCCTCGGTCCCCCCCCGGCAGTCGCCGCCACATTTTTGGCAAGTTCCTTTGGGTTTCGTGTGGGGCGGGCAGATTAGTGCCGTTCTACGGGTTCAACCGAGACATGTCCTTTCTCTCTCTCGAGACTGAACTAATCGAAAAGATCGCTTCTTACTTGCACGCGCAAGATATTGCAGCACTCAGATCATCTTGCAAGAGAATCCATCAAATAGTGGAGGGGTCCCTTTTCTTGCAGTACTTGTATCGAACGGAACTGGCAGGCGTGTATGATCCACTATGGGATCTCACCAGTCGTTCCATCGTTGACCGCCTTGTGACTCTCGAACAATGGGAAGCGTCCTGGAGAGATCTAGGAAAATACTTGGTTACTCCCCGTCTCGTGATCCCCTCAGAGCGGGACTTGTTCGGCCCTTTCTTTCTTTGCGATGATTATCTCTTTGCAATTGACTGGCAAGGTCATCCGAATGGCCTTCGACGACCTGCGCTATTATACGTCGATCTGCGTGACGCGCTGCACACCGGACAACATAGTTGGAAACAAATCGACTATCCACCAGGATCGATTGCGATCACGCAGGCGTTTTCCATAGAAGAGGATGACCTCGTCGTTTCTGTCCTCAGGTGTGAACGCTAAATCCCCCCCATTCCCCAACCGAAATTAGAATCGCCAAATCTCTTTTTTTTTTTTTTTTTGCTTATTCTGTGTCAGCTTACCGCGGGTAGATAATATGCCCACGACGACTGTACTTCGGTTTATGAGCCTCGAGACGGGTGGTATACACCCCTTGGCAAAACTTCCAGATCTACGACTTGACACACAACTCCCCGTGAACCTCCTCGACGTACGAGCAGACGTGATCGGGGACCAAGTTATACTCGTTCTGGTCGACCTGCGACGTGACAATCCCCAAAGCGACGCTATCTTTCTTGTCGATTGGAAGCAGGGGTTAATGACGACGGTAGGTTTCATTATACATGTTGGCGCATTTCTCCTCTCTCTACTTGCTGGCGAATGAAAAAGAAAAAAAAAACCAGTCTCATTCTAATTTAATCCTTCCACGCGCATCAAAAACTGAAATAAAAAATAAAAGGTACATAGGGCTCCCAATGGGACGTACGAAGGCGCTCTTTCCGTACTCTCACCCGATCTCGTGCTATTCCTCAAACGCGAACCGCCGTCCCTGGAACTCTGTCGTGTGACAAGAGGGGATGGTGTCCCACCGACTCTCCAGGTCGTCTGCACGCTCGCGCTACCGATCTTCCACTCGGAATACAGAGTGCATACCGCGTACATGCAGACGGACCGTCACAGCGAACGAAGAAGGGAAGCCACGAACACGAGAACCACGAAAACGACGTTGACGACGACAACTACAACAACAGCAACGACACGTTCTTCGCAGCGGCGGCGGCGGCGACGACGGCAGCCCTCGCCTCTCACGTTCCATAGCGCGCCAGAGGATATGGTCGTCGGGATCACCTTTCTCCTGCGTCAGCGTGGCCCACACACATCTGGAAGAAAGTCGTGACGACGATCAGTCATCGCGCGCTCTTTGCCCTAGCCTCCTCCTCCTCCTCCACCGCAGCTATCATACCTCCTTTTCCGACTCAGATAGACAATAAGGTTGAGGTTGAGGTTGATGATGATGATGATGGTGATGGTGGTAGTGGTGGTGGTGGTAGCAGTGATGGGAACGACCATATCATACCATGGGAACAGTGGGGGCCTAGCGCCGCACGCGTCATCGCGCCACCTTCGTTTCAGTGGATCACGGCGCACGCCGGTCAGCGTTGGCTTTCTCTCGAAGATGGTGAACTTGTCATCAGGGATTTCAGCGCTGTGCGCGTCCGACGCGCGCGTATTGATGCTCGGCGCACAACACCGATGTCAACAACAACCAACAACAACAACAACCAACAACAACAAGGACACCGTCACCGTCATCGCCGTCATCATCGTCATCGTCATCGTCATCGTCCACGTCGTCCACGTCAACACCATCCTACGGTAGCCATGACAATTCCAACTCTGCTGGTGGTGGTGAGGGGCAGGGGCAGGGGGGATGGGGGAGGAAGAGGACAATGGTGATGGTCAATGGTGTTGGAGGTGATGGTGATGGTGATGGTGATGGTAATGACGATGATGGCACAGTGCAGCCCGTGCTGGTGGCGAGAGCAGTTCGGTTGGAATCATCACCATGGACGTGCTTTGCGCACGATATCGTGTCGGAATTACCGTTTGTCGAGACGCGCGTGGACGCGCCTGGTCGGGCGGGTGCGATGGTCTTAACAGACGGAGAGCGGTTATTGGCCTTTGTGCGCGTTGTAAGTGGATCATACAAATTCTTACCCCCCCCCTCCCCTCCCCCCTCCCTAAGGCAAGGAAAATTGAAATTGAAATTTTTGTTTTTTTAACCTTCCTTCATGTTAACAGGGACAACCTCCAACTTTTGATATTCACGTGCTTGAAGACGGTGAGGAAGAAGTAAACTCTCCATCCTCCTCTTCTACCGAATCATCATCTTCCTCTTCCTCTTCTTTTCCGATCTCGCACGTTTGGTGAAACGTCAACACCGGCATCACTCGGAAATTCTTATCAGTTAGCATAGGGGGGGGGGGGGTCACCTTGACCCAAATCATACCACACACACGCAACGCATTACGCATTACATATTAGATCCATATACATAGAGTAAAAATCCTAGCAGTCCCGCAGATTTCCAACATCCACACACACACCTCTAATGGGAGAGGGGGGAGGGTGCGAAGGAAGCCATTGCATGTACGATAGTGTTCTTTGTTTTTAAAAAAAAAAGAAAAAAAAAAAAGAAATTGAGCGAGGGGTGATTCCACGGTGAATGATTCATTCCTTCAGGTCAGGTCAGGTCAGGTCAGGTCAGTCAGGTCAAGGTTCGACGCCATGATCAACTTGCAACCCGAGAGAATGCATGGCCTCGCGTCCTCTCTTGGCCCACAGACTCACCAAAACTGGATCTTCGAACCATGCAACGTCGCTGTCTCCTTCCCTCTGGGACGATGACGATGACGACGACGACGACGACAGAAGCGCACCGGCGCACAGCCATCCGGCGATACTGCTTTGTAACCGCACGGCATGCAGAATACCGATCACGGCCAGCAGAGTATTGTCGAGTTCACCCGTTGCTGTGCCGTTCCCGATGGCAGATCGTGATCATGATCATTTTCGTCGTCAGGTAGTTTTGGCCATCTACCTTGCTCCTCGCTACCACGTTTACGCTTATGCCCATGTCCTTGTATAAAAGAATCAGCATTATCGTGATGAGGACGGTGGTGGTGAGTCTCCTCGGGCTGGGAGATGGCATCGTGCACGAGTTGTTGAAGTTGAAGAGCGGCGAGGTCCGCTTGACGCTGTTTGCGGGTGTACTCTGATACGCAGAGATGATTGTAAGGCTGTCGGGCCGCTTTGGCGTGCGAGTCGTCCAACAGGATCGTCGTCGCAGCTGAGTGGCCGGACCATCTCTGGTGTTGCTGATGCCGCGATGCAGGTGAGGTTCTGGATGATGATGATGATGATGATGATAATAATGATGATGATGATGATGATGATGGCGATGATGATGATGATGATGATGATGGGGGTGATGGATCCAAGACTGCCAGGGCGGCCCATGGTTTTTCGAGATCTTTTATGGTTAGTACTTTACGATCTGAGTGGGAGAGAGGGGGCGAGTATTATTGTGAGCCATAATCAAGCGACAGAAGAATAAGAGCGGAATGAAATGAAGGATCATTAGAAGAGTGACTCGTATCTCAGATAAGAACGTCAATGGGTGGTGATTGCTGTAATCATCCTGAAGGAGAGGGAGAGAGGGGGAAAGAGAAGGAGGGGAGAAAGAAGATATTGAACACGCACGATAGAGATCCTCCGCAAGTCCGAGCGTATCTCGAGCCCAAATAGCGACGAGTCGATCACGATCATTTCCAAACGCATGATGTACCATATCATCCACGCTATGCGGCTGGGCCGAGCTCCAAACCATGACATCCAACCAGGCGCGCGTCTGGGGCGCAAAGAGATACGCTCGGAGCGCCAAGAGGTATGGTCGGCGCATGACGCGACGAGGAGCGGGGAAGGGTCGATATTGCTGTTTGTTCTTGACACGGTAAGATTTGGGGGGACGAGGAGAGCGAAGGAGGAGTGTGCCGTTCAGATCTAATACGAGAAGCTTGCGCGTCGGCTCGGATAGCTTTTTGGATGGCACGGAGGCGAATTTGAGGTAAGAGGAAGACGGTGCGCTCCCTGCTTCTGATTCTGCTTCTGCTTCTTGTGCCAATGCTAACGCTGGCGCTGGCGCTGATGCTAGTGGTGTTACTGAGCGCGAGCGATGATGGGGTGAAGGCGAAGGTGGTGGGTGAGGACGAGGGCTATTTAGATTGTCATCCACGGGTCCAGGAGGGTGAGGTGGAGAAGGAGGGTTATCATTGTCATCCCAATAAGGATCGCCGTGTATGCGTGAACTCGAATTCGAAGCAGTGGTGGTGCTGAAGAGACTCTGAGAATAGTAATCGTTGAGATAATTGTGTCGAGTCTGATAATAATTTCCGGGGTAATAAGCCATACGGGGCGTTACAAGCCTCGAGTAGCGAAACGAGTTGAAAGCGAACAGTTTGTAATAAGTTGTGGTGGTGGTGGCGGTGATGGTGGTGGTAAACAAAAGAGAGTATACGATGCTAAGATGAAATGAGATTACAAACAACATAACATGCACACAAAACTATTATACAATCTCTACAAAGTTGGCAGGAAAAGAACCCTCCCGTCCGTCGAGCTTACCTTTCCACCTGAGGAAAAAGAGAATACATGAGCACATATTACTACAACCACAACCACAACAACCACAATAACAACAACAAAAAGGCAGCAAGCGAAAAATGCACTCACCATGTATCCGTTCTGTCACTCTTCTCAGTGATGGTAATGACCTGACCCTTCGAAAAAGACAAATCTTCCTGTTCAACAGCGCGAAAATCGAACAACGCAATCGCCCTCCCGACTCCCTCCTCTTTCGCGAGTGGCCTACTGAGCGCACGATCGCGCTCAGCCTCACGGTATCGTGCGGCGACGGCATCCACAGCACGAGAACCCGGTCCGAACGGATTATCTTCGTCCTCGAGCGTCGGTCCAAATGGCAATCTAACATCGTAACCATCGCTTTCGCGTTCTGCCTGCGAGAAGAACGGATTCGTCGTGGTGCCTGCCACGCTACTTGAAGACCGGTTGAGTGTCGCGGCTGGCGGCTGCCCACGTGCCCGGCCGGAGCCGGCGGTAGAGTCGAGCGACTGACCGGGGATGTGTCGCGCGCGTGAGCGTGAAGCGGGAACAAAATCGCTTTCGAAATGAGTCTCGAAAGTAACGGGAGCATTGTCGATTCGAGGACTATGATCGTAGTCCCAAGCTGAACCGGAAACCGCCTCCTCTGAGGGGGGTCCGAAATAACTCCCGGATTCCTTGCGAGCGCCCCACGTATCTGGCGGGAAGTTGCTAGCGTTGGATGCGTTGCGCTTTTGCTTGCGCGACGATTGCGGTGCTTCAGGCTTGGAACTTCCAATCCCACCAAATGCGTACTGCGAGTCGGATGAGGGTCGTTCATCCGAGAGCCAGGTGCGTCCGCCTGGAGCACTCGTACAAGTTTCGAGTGTGCGGATAAGAGACTGAGCCCAATCCGGCGGTGTGACACTACCACTGAGGATTTGCTTGGAGCTGACATCGGAACGATACGCTTGCGCGTTGGCGTCCTGCCGCTCAACAATCACAGAGCCTTCGACTGAGACACCGCCAAAAAGGCCGCGGGTTTTCGAGTAGCTGTACCTGAAAGGAGGTCAGAACGGAGAGTCACTGGTGACGGAAAAGGAAAAGTGGCAGCAGAATACGAACATTGCAGCGACTTTGCCGCTTGTATTGAGGGAGGTTGAGGCTTCCCCGTTACGGCCTAGAGGACCGACGGCCAGGCTCATGTTGCCGCCGAGAGTGAGTGAGCCTGCAGCCATGAATGACCTCTGATTGGGAGAGAGGCGAGATGACAGACAAGATTAGGGGATCAGGGTGATCCATGAAAAATGTGAATGGTACTTACAACAGCCTAAGAAGGAAGGGGTGAGATCAGTCAGGGGTGTACGGTAAGACGTAAGGGGTGAAGGATTGACCGAGGGTGAGTTGAGAACTATGAGAAAGTCAGTCATTTCTGCGCCGGCCTGGCCACCCACGCCGAGTCCGGCAAGACCGATGGCGCTTGGCGCAGACCAGGCTAAGAAAAGATAAAAGTATTACGTGACTTTATGTTGAGGGGAGACGAGAGGGAGGAAGCTTACATCCGTCTTGCAGACGTGCTATGACGATTCCGCCTCCACCGCGTGCGGAGAAGAGGAAGCCCGCTTTGATTATGGTGAAGATGGCGAAACCGTGAGCACGTTCGAGTATAGAGCGAGGGATGATCTGATAGAGAAGACAAAGGTTAAGTGATGAGTCTGATCAAGTAATGTTGACACGAACGCCATCGAGTCCATTATTCTCATTATCTACGAAACCGTTGACTTTTGGATTGGGCGGAGGGGGTTATACGTTAGGAGTTGAGTGCTGAAAGCTGAAGATACGTACAAATTCTGGCAGCTTTTGCGCATTCTTTCGGAAGGGATTGTGGAAGAGGGTTCGTTAACTTTGGCATGGATAGTCGTAGTCGTGGTCGTGGTAGTGGTAGTGGTCGTGCTGACAGGAGGGATGAAGGGATGGAAGGGACGGAGCAGTGCAGTGCAGTGCAGACCAGACCAGAATGGAGGGGGAGGGTTAATTAGTCACGTAGTCACGGAAGTAACGCAGTCACAGGAAGGCATCTCGGCTCAGTCCGGGCCGGCCTTGCTATGCTATGTTGCGCTTTGCGCTATGCGGCCACCATCACCTTCAATCGCAGAGAAAGATTTCTTTTTCAACGCACTCAACCAAAACCTTCGTCTCGATGGGAGAGAACTTCTAGAACCGCGACAACTCGGTATCTCATTTGGTTCGGAACTAGGTCATGTCGAATGCTCTCTAGGTAAAACACGGTACGATAGTCAATTCCCAATGCAAGCAAAGGCAACTCTCTCACCTCACTCACGAAAATATGGAAATATGAATATCTTTGTTTGTGATGTGACAGCGTTCTAGCACATGTAGACGCGAAAATGGTGCGTCCAGAAGCTCAAAGGCCCTTTGAGGGTTTAATCACCATTCATTGTGAACTCTCGCCGATGGCGGGGAGCGAGTACGAACCTGGTCGGTGCGCGTCTTGCGCTTCTCCTTTACCACGGTCATACAAGCATCCAATTAACTCCATGGTGTATTGCTCACCTGCATAGGCAAAGCGACGAGGAAATAGCTTTGGCGCGTATGCTCGATAAGATATTTAGACGGAGCGATGCCATAGATAGAGAAACACTATGTATAATCGCTGGCGAACGTGTACGTCTCCCTTCTTCCTCCCTCCTACACCCACCCACATTACATTAATCCCGTGATATGAAAACCAGGTCTGGCATCTCCATCTATCGATCCACGCCCTCGCAGACGCCGGTGGACTCCTCGACTGCGCAAGTTTAGCCAGTGCGGCGGCCCTAAGACATTTTCGCCGTTCCGAGGTAGAAGTCATCGGCGCGCGAGAGGTGATCGTGCACGACTCGACCACGAGAGCTCCCGTGCCCCTCGCGATGCATCACACACCTTTTTGCGTCTCTTTCGCTTTTTATTCTCCCCCGGGCGTTGGTGGGGATGTCGGAGGCATTGGAAAGGATGAGGGAGGTCAGATAGGTGCGGGTGCGGGTTCAGGTGCAGGTGCCAGCGCGGGCAGGGAACAAGGACAGGGAGGACGAGAACCTCGCATGCTCCTCGATCCCGCAGGTCTCGAACAACGCCTCGCGCATGGTATGCTCACCCTCGCGCTCACGCCACAGCGCGAATTGGCCGTCGTCCACAAGGCAGGTGGACTCCCGCTCGCGCCCGAATCGCTCATGGGTGCCGTACAAGTCGCAGCCCGACGAGCGCGAGAGCTCGAGGCTTGGTTGGATGTACGCGTGCGAGAGGACTGGGGACGTAAGAAGGTCGAAGTGCGGTAAGGAAAACAAACAAAAAAACGTAGTTACAGCTTCTTTTTCATCACATCATCATCTAGTAAATCAAACAAAAAAAAGCGAATTGTGATATATATATATATATGTGTGTGTGTCAATACAATAGCGAAGGGTCCCAGTCGCCAGAGAGAAAACGAAATTAGATAAAAAGGTCGTCCATCAACGTACAAGCCATGACCAGCCCCGCGGCGCCGAGCACGGGCACGGCTCCGCGTTTTGCATACCGTCTCGCGGCATTGGCTCCCCCGCCACCGCCCCCGGGACTGCCAGCCGCAACCCAATCTCGCCACGCCGAATGAAGCATCAACGCGAACGCCTCGCCCTCAGGACTTTGTGCGCCTTGCACGGAAATGTTAGATGGATCCACGACGGGACTTAACCAACCATCGGACGTGAAATGGGGTGTATCTGAGAAATCATTTGACGATGATGTGGCTGTGGAAGCTGATCCCGAGGATGAGGTCGGTACTGTCAGGGAGGAGGGGGGGAAATGGGGGTCGCGGACGTGCCGTTTGCGGCAAAGATCGCGGCGCGCGTGCGTTCAGCTTGAAGAACGAAATTCTTATTTCCCGTGAGGAGGGCGAGATGATAAACGGTGGCGGCCAGCAGTGCGCTACTCGATGCGTCGTCAAAATTATTATTACCCCTATCGCTGCCGCTGTTCCCGTCTGCATAATTTTTAAATAGACCGTTGGCTTGCTGTGTATGAGAGCGCCATGGCGACGGCGGTGGTGGTGGTGGTTGGGGGGGGGGTTTGGGTGTGGGGGTAGAGGGAAAGAGACGAGAAAAGATGTTGTTTTGAGACCAACGAGTATTAAAAAGAACGCAACGCACGAGGTGTGGATACATCGCGCTGTGTATCTCCGCCACCCAGTTACCAAGGTCCTTGATCTCGCTCTGAAAAGTTTTGGCAAATGTTGAACTTTTGAGCGTTCCCAGCACACGCAACATCCCCGCCGCCGCCCACGCATTACCTATAGGCGTCGGATGAGCGTGCTGTGTGTGAAAATACGAATACGAATACACTGCCGTGCGCACCTGTCGACCAATGCCCAGGGTCTGTCCCACCGGAACCCAAAACGACGTGTTGCCACAATCCATTTGCAGATATGTCGGAGAGGTAGCTTCTGTATAATTTAACCTGTTTGTTTGTTTAACCGGCCATTAGTAGAGATTGTTGGGGGCTGGGGTTGGGAATGCGTGTATAAGCTCACCTGCGTATACGCTTCTTGAAGCATTGACTGATTGCCTGTCGTCACACCGTAATACGCGAGGAAAGGGGGAACCATGTACACAGAGTCGCTCCTATTCACGACGACAATCTCCATCACTCACTCGAAGATAAAACGAGAAAGGGGTAAAAAATATAAAAACAAAAATAAAAAAGCCTGGCGTACCAAAGCTGCACCTGCGAAACCCGATGCGAGATGGCACCGTCGCTCGTCTTTGGCACCGCAGGTCCGAAGAGGTATTCTATCTGAGCTTTCGCAGCGCCGGCATAGTCCTCGCCACTACCGAGATTGGTCCAGTTAGCGATCAGTATCGCTACGCCGACGCTCGCAGGGTCACCCGAACTACCGTCCCCAAGAAAAAGGGGCTGACCAGTTCCGTTACTAGGTGACGGAGGGAGCACGGTAACAACGTTTCGCGCGATCGTCAACACATCCGCGAGAGAGGCATTCGTGGAAGAATTCAAGGTCGAAGGAGGGGGAAGGGGAATGGAGGGCGTGAGAACGGAGAAAGATGGAGCAGAGAGCTCTATGAGAGCTTGTGCACGGGTTCCCAATTCCCAACTGGGAAAAAAAAGGATCAGAGCGCTGTCTGTCGGTAAGTGGTGAGAGGATAAGGGTGAGTAAAGCTATATAGCTAGTGTGGCTCAGGAATGCGCAGTCCGTGTATCACACACACGAACCCACGCACAACAAATTGAAATAGAAAGTGCTAACCTATGAGTGGCGCCTTCCTGGAGGCGTTGTTTTATGGTGTTGACTTGAGAATCTGAAAGGCCCTGCGCTGCAGCGGCCAAGAGGGAGGAGACCAAGATTAAGGGGTTTAGACCAAGTTTGGCAGAGGAAATATACATTATCTCGCGGGGAGCGGAAGTGTTTAGTTGTTCGTTCAAGTTTAAGAAACCATTGAGCACAGTGGTGATGATATATCACACAGGAGATAGGCCAAGACCGAGAAGACCGAGACCAAACTTGCTCTCTCTTACTGCTATTCTACTTAAATCAAGTCCAAGGTCCGGGATGATCGATCTAGTTCCCAGCTAAGCCAGTCACTCACTCAATTCAGGCTGAGCCGAGATGGAGAGAACCCGACCCCATTCCGGCCTGGAACCAAATATCTCACAGTCTGTAGCATTTTTACCTCTCTTTTCGTAACAGTGAGAAGTGGGCGAAGATGTGCGGAGTGTGGAGAAAGTGGAGAGAATAAGTGCAGCCGCGCTGGCGCTGACGTTACGTTTTATTTTTGTCATTATCTTATCTTATCTTATCTTATATTTGTCATCAATCCCCCAGCACATTCCTTGCGCGTCCTTACTCCTCTTCTCCTTGCTTGCACGGCCCACCATGGTTCGCCTCATCACGCATAACCTCCTCGCATGCCATGCCAAAGGTTGCACCTCGAACAATTTCCCCCTCAGGTTCAGTAACGTGAAACTTGCTCTTCGCGAAGCCGACTTTAACCCAGACTTCATTCGCGGTTTCCTTCCCCGAATTGAATGGGATGCGCTTGTCCAAGCTTCTCGTGAGGTAAAGTCCATCATTGCCCTTCCCTTCTTATATTTAATAAGCCAAACCCAAAATGTTCATAAGATCGGAGATACGTCACTACCACCTGAGCGACCAGAGATGCTCGATGACGACTTTTTGAAGCAGCTACACCACGTGCTTCTTGAAGTGAGTAGTCTCCGCGATCGGCTTATATGGGTTTACCGTACTCTTTCACTTATTCTCCGGCTGATCTATGTCGGCTTAGATCCACGTAGATGAAGGTTCCATGACGTGTCCGAATTGTGAGCATGTCTATCCTATCTCAAGTGGGATTCCGAATATGGTCTGCATCTGCCACCGTATGGTAGTATTATTCTGTCTAACTGCCGTCTAATTTCCACCTAGTTGCTGGCAGAGCACGAGATTAGGTAGTGTTATTCTGTGTTCCATATCGCCAAACCTTCAATTAAACATGGGCCGCGACATGCTACTATACAACGGCGGGCCAGGCACACGATAACCTCGTTAATCTGGACCGGACCGGGCCACATCAGGCCCAGTTGTCCCCTCGCTGTCCCCTCGCTCCGTTGCTCTGGCGGAACTGGTCGTTGGTCTGAACCTCTGAAAGGAGGTGGTGAGTGATGATCGAATCAAAGGTCGAAAGATAAGAAGCGCCGCCACCGTTCTGTGTCCATCGCATGACGCGGTATGAACTTTGCAGCAAAGTCTGCTATTAGAGTTTGAGAGCTGACTATGGCAGATCTTACCACTACGAGTGGGATGGCTGTGAGGATTGAAGATAGGACGAACATATCAATTATCACTACCGCCTCGTTACCGTGATGCAGTCCCAGGCTGTAAGCAGTTTGCGGGCGAATCCTTGAGTGTTGAGTGGGAATTCATGCTTGCTAGTTTGGTGGGCGTTGTCACGTTATAATGGACGGATAAACCGTGTATCCATAGTCCGTTTCTTTTCTCAACGTTTGTTTCATGGAATTTCCATGGGCAGACAGTTGATGACCGCTCATACATGTATAGTTAGTACATCATACACGGGGTAGTCGATCCCACTCTCAGAAAGCTGACACCGTGAGACCCACTCTGAAACTACTGACAGGCCTTGTATATTCCAACGTGGTGTTGGAGGCTTTATCTCCCACTGCCGTGCGTTTTAAAACATGAGATGTGACGTGAGACAGTGGTAATGATGCTCAAGTAAGGTGTCGGTCTCACGCGCCTATCACAACCACTATAGCGAATATCCCTCTCTCAAAGTATTCCGCATCGCACAACTTAACAGTGATATCTATCTCAGCCGATTCATCACGGCTGCACAATGGCTGTCCTATCGTGGGAAAAGAAAAACCACTCTAGCGAATATCTCTCGTCTGATGCGCCCAATGGCCTAAGAGTCTCACCTTCGCCCTTCGGTAGGTTTCAGGTCAATGTTTGCCTTGGTTCCACATCGCAAGCACGAGGTCCGATGGGTTCTGTGTTCCTTGACCCCCCTAAAGCTTAGCTTGGTTGGTTTAAAATGGGATATACCATCACTCTCTGTTCTGTTCCTCTTCGCTGCTGCTCCGCATCTTCTTTGGGTACTTTCCACATTTCACAGAGAGAGCGAGGCTGCCGATCGAAGCCATGTCGCACGACATTGAGAATCAGGGGATCACCATTGCTCAGACGCAGAGCCGACCACATCATGCTGTTCATGGTGACATCACGCTCACGGCTCGCAGAACGTTGTCGATTCAGGCGTCCGCCGTTCAACCCTCGGCGCGTCTTCCGGTCGAGTTCCGAACGATGAGTTTGCATTTAGAGAATAGCAAAGCACCAGCTGGAAGCAATGGGAAAGGTTCAAAGGGTGCAGTAAAAGGTTCGGTGGTTGTGTTCTCCTCCCCCCTAAATATTTTTTTGATTTTTTGGCTCCGTGCGCTCTGGAGACATAACGCTTACTTGTGTTTTTTCGCGCTCTCTCCCTCCTCTAAATCACAGATTTGTCGGACCTCGATTGGCATCACGTGTCTGTGGACGAGGCATTGCAGCGTCTCGCAGTCTCCCCAAAGACGGGTCTAGAGGCCGCGCAGGCACAGCGCCGCGTTGCGCACTTCGGTCCGAACCAGCTTTCGAAGCCCCCCAGTCGCATGCTACGAAAGGTGCTCGGATGGGTGTTTGGCGGATTCGGTAGCTTGTTGCTCGCCGCCAGCGTAGTCTGTTTCCTTGCTTGGTTTGTCAACTCCTTCCCTCCCTCCCCCTTCCACTACAATTAATATTCTTATACTGACGTAACATCTCACTACGTACGTACGGGCGTATGCAGGAAACCGCTGGGTAATCCGAATCCACAAGCTTCCAATCTTGCTCTGGCTGTCGTCCTCCTGGTCGTCGTCGTTCTTCAGGCGATCTTCAATGCGTGGCAAGATTTTTCGACGTCACGCGTCATGGCATCTATTCAGGGTATGCTCCCCGCGGATGTGGTCGTACTCCGGGATGGTGCACAGACGACACTCCCCGCTGCTGCCCTCGTCCCTGGTGACCTCGTACAGATCGTCATGGGTCAGAAAGTGCCTGCTGATGTCAGGCTAATTGATGTCTCTGGTGACCTGAGATTCGATCGGAGCGTGCTAACTGGAGAGGTATGCCATTCGCGCGCGCGCGCAATCTTTTCTATGCTAAAGTTAGTTGGCACTCTCTAGAGTGAACCGATATCTGGGCGCTTAGACAAGACAAATGATAACATCCTGGAGGTGTGTAATCAATCCCTCGTTCAAATCCCTGAGTACCTTATGGGTTTGCTGTCTACAGACGAAGAACATCGCTCTTCAAGGGACACTTTGCGTCAGTGGATCCGGTCTCGGTCTCGTCTTCCAAATTGGCGACAACACGGTCTTGTGCGTTTGCATACGTTTCATTGATGCCTAACTAAAAAAGCCTGTCTTCTCACCCAGTGGACGCATCGCGAAGCTGTCGTCGACCGCGTCAGTCTCGATGACGACATTACAACGCGAGATTTTCCGATTTGTCGTCATCATCGCTAGTCTTGCCACACTCGTGGCTATCCTCATCGTCATTCTATGGGCGGCATGGTGAGCCGCCACTACTCTAGCTGACATGACGTGACAAAGCTCAGACTTTGGCGTAGGTTGAGGCAGAGCTTCCCGAGCTACATCAACACGCCGACCCTTCTTATCGATGTCGTCTCGGTCATGGGTAAATTTGTCCCTTTACTCTGCGATTTATTTTTAATCGCTCTTTTTTCTAGTCGCGTTTATCCCTGAGGGACTTCCGATTGCGGTCACACTTTCATTGGCCAAGGTTGCACACACGTTGAGCAAGCACAAGGTGTTATGCAAGTATGTCTCATCGTCTATTATACCCTCTGGGGGTTTTCAGCGATTTAACATTGAACGATCCAAACAGGTCACTGTCTATCGTCGAGACTTTGGGCTCTGTGAATGTGCTATGTTCGGTATGTCCTTTACTTGGGAGAGTTTATTGTTTGCTGACATCAGGGCCCGTGGCTGTAGGATAAGACGGGTACATTGACGCAGAACAAGATGCACGTTGAAGACGCCGCGGTTTATGATGCGACATTCACGGTTTCCTCTCTCCGTGAACGACTGGAATCTGCACAACCTTCGGTGATTGAGAATCTCCGACAACTCCCCACGGTTTCTGCAATCTGCAATGCGGCCGCCTTTGAAGGAACCTCGTCAGGTCCAGATTCGAAGCGAAATGTTATCGGAGATGCCACAGACTCGGCAATCCTCAAATTTGCCGATGACCTTACCTCCGGCTCCTGCGATTCGGTGCGCGCGCGCTGGCAGCACGTTCATAAGATTCCGTTCAACTCCAAGGTGAGCCGTCTTGTTTTCCTAATGGCCGCCTTTCATTCGAACCATTAACACGTGTCTTTACAGACAAAGTTCATGCTCACTCTATCAGAAGCCGTGCCTCCTACTGAGAATACTGGACCTCTTCCTGCACCCCTTGCGTCATGGGATTCCTTCGCGCCTGGCGATCTTCTCCTTTGCGTCAAAGGCGCCCCCGATGTTCTTCTCTCACGTTGCACCCGCGTAGTTGCGCCTGGAAGTGATAAGCCTCTCAACCTCACATACGCCGCCCGCCAGCGTATCATCGCCATTCAGGAGCAGTGGGCCGCCCAGGGCCGTCGCGTGCTCGTACTTGCGCGGAGGGTGGTCGCGCGTGACTTGTTGCCCAAGAAGATCGATTCCTATTCGGAAGAGTTTGACGAGCTTATTGATGGGCTGAACTCGGACCTCATCATCGTCGGTCTCGTCGGTTTGATCGATCCCTTGAAGCACGACATCCCGGAAACCGTCCGGTGAGAGATAGCCTCCCTTATCTTGGCCTACGCTTGTGCGTTTACTTACTTTACTCACCACTTGTTATGCTCAGAATATGTCGCGGCGCCGGAATTCGCTTCTTCGTCGTCACTGGTGACCATCCTGCCACGGCCGTCGCCATTGCTTCACAAGCGGGCATCATCTCGAACCCGGCGGCGGTGCACCATGCGTCAGACCTGCTGGATCGTGGTTCAATCAAGGAGAAGGTGTCCTCTGCGGAGGTGGAGGTAGCGTGCGATTCGAGCGACGTTTCACCATCCCAGAGTATCGTCATCACCGGCGCCGAACTTGAGACGCTCTCGTCGGAGCAGGAAGATATCCTGTGCGCCTATCAGGAGATCGTGTTCGCGCGCACGACACCGGAACAGAAATTACACATCGTGCGCGCCATGCAGGCTCGCGGTGGCGTCGTCGCTGTCACGGGCGATGGCGTGAATGACGCGCCCGCGTTGCGCGCGGCAGATTGCGGTATTGCTATGGGAAGTGGCTCAGACGTCGCGCGCGAGGCGGCGGATATGGTTCTTCTCGAGGACTTTTCGGCTATTGTCGTTGCGTTGGAATATGGTGCGTTGTCGTCTCCGTTGACGCTGCTACCCACAGTGGCGGCGTATTCTAGGTCTCGTACATTCGGTCTGACCGACTCTTCATCCTCCCCTCCCTCCTTCCTCCCCTTTTCTCCTCACAGGCCGTTTGGTGTACGATAACTTAAAGAAGACTATCCTTTATCTCCTTCCTGCTGGCAGGTAAGTTCATATACAGACACAGTCTTCAAGAAATATTCGCGCATGGATGTGTGTTCTGACGCGAACGTTCAGTTTCTCGGAGCTCATGCCCATTCTATTGAACGTTCTCCTCGGCGTCCCTCAAATGCTCAGCAACATCCAGATGATTTTGATCTGCGTTGCTGTATGTCACGGAATCTTTCATTTTTTACTTTTTTTTCTTGGTGTCATCTCATTATTCCTGGAATTCGCAGACCGACGTGCTTCCCGCTCTTAGCATGTGCCTTGAGCCTCCAGAGAGTGGATTACTCGCCCGCCCGCCTCGGAACGTACGTAAGGAACGTCTCGCCAATGTTCGCTTGCTGCTACAGGCATACGGCTTCCTTGGTATCATAGAGTCTCTTTGTGCCATGGCAATGTCAGTCCTCGCTCACCAAAAACGCACTTATTGTTGGTATATTGACTGATATCGCCCTACCCCCCTCCCCTCCAAAAAAACGACTATTAGGTCATTCTGGCACCTTCAACGCCGCGGCGTGCCGTTCTCGTCTATCGCACTGAAGTTTGGAAATTACCCAGAGGCACTGACGAATGATTTGCTTTTTGAGGCACAGAGCGTGTATTTCTTCACCCTCGTCGTGATGCAGTGGGGGTGCGTCTTCTTTTTTTGCTTTTGGGTAGTGTATATTTGAACTCACTTATACATCGCCACCAGTAACCTGCTCTCGACGCGAACGCGCAGATCAAGCATATTCCAGCAACCGCCAACATGGGGTGTGAACCGCGCCGTGGTACCAGCTGCGATTTGCGCGTTGCTCATCGGCATCTTCTTTTCCTACGTGCCCATCTTGTGCGCCTTTCCTTTCCATCTCTTTTTTTTTTTCGAAAGCCTCTGATTTCTTTCTTCTTCTAGCCATAAAATCTTCCAGACGAGCAATATCCCCGCTGAACACTTTTTCATCCCCATGACGTTCGCATTGGCGCTGATTGTGTATGTCCTGTTTCATTCAACGCGGGCCCCAAAGACGCTCCGTTTTTATTCTGATCGTCGGAGCGTCGTCGCATGCGAAATGATATCTGACGCATTCTCTATCTTATTTTTTCCTGCAGTTTGGACGAAACACGCAAACTCATCGTACGCAACTATCCCCAAAGCCTCATCGCTTGGTTAGCTTGGTAGATATTTCATGATGGGATCTCTTTTTTCCCTCCAAAGTGCAGACACATGCACAGACGCATATATATGTACTTGCATAGAAACACCGCACCCCCTGCACTTGGTTTTGAGCCTTTGATTTTTAATTTGATTTTTTTCCCCCTTTCTTTTTTGTCTTCTCGCTTTGTATTTTTGAACGGGTTGCACTGCTGTCGGGAAGTGATATCTAATGTATTGTTGACGGATCGCTGCGATTCGGAGGTCTAAATTAAAAACCAGCCCAACTCTCCGGGCCCGTTTAATAACATGACATCCCAGTCTCTACGTTGCACCCAATTGCATCTGGCAGAGAAAGTCGTTATATCCCGGACAACCTCAGACAATGAACGCTGATATGGAACCCCCACGGGCCTCGGGCGCCGCCTAAAAAGGCGCAGTTCGATGATGTGGCAGGTATAGAAGATTGTGTCATCGCGCGTGCAAGGAGACGAACACGACAAATTGAAAGGAGCTTTGAAGTGGGGGAGGCACATCAACCAAGAACTCATGAGTGAAGCTTTAAGGCAGGCACGACAAGAGTAGAGACCATCCATAATGGTAGAGGTGAGGCAAGTGGGAGGAGTAGAAGAGACAAACAAGGGCAAAGGGACCAAAGAGGCCGGGACGGGCCGGGACGAGCCGAGGCGGAAGGTTTCGGGGCCAGAGCCCCCGAGCCTATCTTTACATCACACCATCATGATACCACCCTGTTGACAGTCTCCCACAGTCCAGTCCGTTTCATCGTCTTGGCCATCCAGATCCCCTCAAGGAGCGACAGTCGGGTATCATCCAAGTTGCGTAGGATACCACAAAGCGCCGCATTAGTATACTGATATATCTTCCAGAAGTATCCCAATTGTTGAGGACATATGTTCCTTTCGAATTTCAAGCAGACAGAAAGTATGAAGAAGTGCCACCCAGACCGGGTCGCTATTATTGGGAACTGGATTCTACAGTTGATTATGTCTAACTCGTTCCTTTGCTCCGCGATGAACCCCCACAGCTCGACGGCTCTCTTGGACTGGGTGGCATTCTCCCCTTACGAATCTGGTCTGAATTCTTCTCACCCGAGCCAATATCTTCTGCCCTCTGCCTCCGCCGATCTCTGCTCCCTGATGTGTCATGGACTATCGTCGCCTTATCCAGGCCACCGTTGTTGATATCCCATTTAGATGCAAGGTGCTTGTTGAGGATGGGCAATATGAACTCAGAAGAATGAAGCTTCTCCTGAGCCTCTTTGACTCGCGGGTCGTCCTGCCGCATTTCTTCAATTATCTTCGTGCAGGGGATGTGCATAAGCCCTTCTGCGTTCCTAAGGACATCCTTGACGATTTGGGGAGAAAGGTAAGAGCCAGTAAGGTAGACAAGTTTGCCACTGCCACCTCTGACGAGAGTCGTGACCTATCTTGGTGTGATCGTCAATACCTGTTGCATGCACTTTGGTGGATCGATCTTCCTGAGTCCCTGCATTTGGCTATCTGATAGAGTAGCACCCAAAAGAATGACTCCAGGTCATCTGAGACTTCATGAGGCGTATATCGAGGTTCCCTTAAACGTGATATCGAAATGAACTGCCATGTGCCCTGCACATAATTCAAATTAGCTCATAATCTATGGGAAATCTTGACAGATGACATACCGTTCATGAATGCTGCCTTGCACCCTCCTTGATGCCTTTGTGCAATTGTTTTGACAAGTCCCAGTCAATCAACATTCCAGAGCCCTCCTCAGTGATCAGGATATTTCCCGCGCTCACATCCCGATGTAATATTCTGGCCCTCTCATATACTGCTGAGTGAGCTGTCCCAACCCATCAGCACACATTCCATGAGTATGAAACCACATTCCTTACCTATGATTGCATCCCAAATAACCTCACACAATTGTCTTGTCGATTTGAATGTACTCAGAGGCTTCCCAAGGGTCTCCAACACCAGTCGGTAGTGAACATATGGATCGACATGTGGTTGACCAGGACACCACTTGTGTTCACCATCAGGCATTTTCAGATAGTCTTGTGTTCTTGTCCTTTGTGCAGCAAAAGAGGCAATGACAGCGCATTCAGGTGACAGAGGAACATCACCAGCTAGACCCAATTTTGGTATGTTGGGTACTTGTGCATCATGCAGCTTGCAGTATACATCCCCTTCCTTTTGGATTCCAGGAAGGTCAGTCTGCCAAAAGTCTTTGAGGTATACCAGGTTTGTACTTTCGACGTCAAACGCGATATAAGCGAATGTAGAACGACCAAATAGACCTCCCATATGCCATACTGCGTTCGGTGTAATGTAACCTCTGAGATCTCCATCAGTGCCGCGGTCGTTGTGAACAAGGAACCTCCAAAGATTGCTCTTAGTGTTCTTCAAACCAGGGTATGTCTTGAGTTTGGGAAGTGCTACCTCTGCTTCCTTATCTGTCACAGAAGTAACAGTAGTGTGATGGCTGCGATCAATGTCTGAGACGAATTCGAGGAGGGTCTTGGGTTGGGTAGACCACTCTAATGATTCTGTATATATGATGCCGCTGCGATCCCATCAAAGGAGGCGACCATTTCAACCAAAAAGAAAGACGGAAAAGGAGAAGACACGGAACTGATATTGATGAAGCTCTGAGGCATAGCCAATCAACTGGCAGCCGATTCGGTAAATGGTATTAATGCGGTTCTCTAAGTTATCTTCAACTTTGTCCTCCTTCGGGTTTTCTTCCTTATAATTGTCCTCACCCTTCTTCCTCTTCATCTCTCCGAGAAAGCGGAATATATCCTCATTATTGCTCTTGTTCACGACCCCACAAGTCGGCCGCTTTCCAATTCAATGACTGTAGGTTCCCAGTGCACCCCGGATATCGGGTTTCGAACGGCGTGATTTGTCCCAGCGAGAAGTGGTATGGATAAATTTCAGTTTGGGACAAATACCAGATGCCTCAATTTCTCGAATCTGTCCTTGCTGCAAGTGTGGGAGTATACATAAATTAAATGGAGAAGTAGACTTGCAAATTCATCTTCATATTGTGAGATAGATGCGTGGGGAAAACAATATTTTATTTGTCGGTCATCGCTATATTGAAAACATATCCTCCGTCCAACTCGGGGTTGAACTAGGTGGCATCCGCCCCCTACGCCTCTCGTCGGTTGTCCGTCCGTCATCGCTATCCGTAGTAGCCTTGCGCTTTCGGCCAGTCCTGGCTGCCGATGAGCCCAGACGAAACTCGGTCTTGCAAAAGCTACCATCGTCCTTGACGTCCCATTTGGCGGCAAGGTGATGGTTGAAGACCCACAACATCCATTCTGAAGAACGAAGCTTCTCGCGGGCGTCCTTGACTCGTGGATCTTGCTCTCGTTTAGCTTCGATTTTCGATTTGAGGATCTTGGGGAATTTGTATGACCCTACCGCGTGAAGATATAGGTCATTAAAAAAGGAGCGGAACTCCTCGATTATATCTTTGCAAGGTGTCGTGGTAAGAAGTTCGATAAACCAATGAGAAATATGAAGGTCTTTTAGGAAGAGAAGTTTGCCTTCGCCACCCCTGAAGAGACCGTCATAAGGTTTGTCTGTCTGATCGTCGAACACCTTTTGGATAGTTTCTGACAGATTTATCTTCGGGATTTTCCTGCATCTGACGATCTGATACAGAAGAACCCAAAAAAACGACTCGAGATCATCTGCAAGGTCATGAGGCGTAAACCGAGGTTCCAATAAACGTGATATTGACATAAACTGCCATGTTCCCTGCATGCAGTCCCTGTCAGTTACTAATCTTTGCGACCTATTAATGCGATACCCACCGTGCGTGAATACTGTCTCGGCTTCGCTTCTATGCACTTGGACACTTTTTTTGACAGGTGCCAATCGATCAATATTCCTGAGCCAGTCTCACTGATGAGGATGTTTCCTGCGCTCACATCTCGATGCAAAATTCCGGCCTTCTCATATGCCACCGAGTGAGCTGTAGAGTTTCTTCAGCATACACAACACAAGTAGGAAACAGCCATCCCTTACCAACGATGGCATCTCGGATGGCCTCGCACAGCTGCCTTGTTGATTTAAATGTATCCAATGGCCGCCCTATGGTCTCCAAAACAAGCCTGTAGTGAACATGCGGCTCCAAATGCTGTTGACTGGAATGCCATTCATCTTCACCTTCGGGCGTTTCCACATAATCTTGAGTCCTGGTCCTTTGCGCGGCAAAAGAGACAGAATTGGCGTGTTCAGGTGATAGAGGGACATCACCAGCCGGACCTAAGCTTGGTATATTTGGCACCTGTGCGTCGTGTAGCACACGATACACGTCCGCTTCCTTTTGTATTCGAGGAAAGTCATTTCGCCAGTAATCTTTGATGTACACAAGTTCTGTGCTTGTGATATCATACGCGATGTATCCAGATGTGGAACGACCAATAAGCGCCCCACTACACCACACTGCACAAGGTGCAATGTAGTGCCTCAGCTCCCCATCTGCAGCGCGATCGTCACGGACTAGGATCTTGTGAAGATCAGCCTTCTTGATTTTCTCCAAACCCCGGTACGTCTTCAGCTTGGAGAGTGCTACCTCTGCCTCTTCATCCGGCACGGAGGTGACGGTGGTATCATGGCCGCGGTCGACGTCCGATAGGAAGTTGAACCTCCAAAGGAATTCGAGGAGGGTGTCAGGTTGACTTGCCCAGTTGAATGACTCGGTGAATATTGCCCCACTGCGATCCCACCGGAGCAGGCGGCCAGTCTCACCAAAGAGGGCGACAGAAAAAGAAAAGACACGGAATTGAGAGTGATGAAGTGCTGAGGCATGGGCAATTAACTGGCCACAGGTTCGGCGAGGGGATTCCTTCCATCGCCTGTGGCCCTTCGAGTCTTCTCCATAATCCTCTTCCTCCTCTGAGTCTTCCTCCTCCGAATCCTCCTCCGAACCCTCCTCCGAATCCTCCGCCTTCTCCCTTCTAAATTTCGCCTCTTCTTCAAGAAAGCGAAATACATCGTTTTCATTGCTCTTGTCCACGATCCACAACTGAACGGCTCTCCGATCCACCGACTTTACATTCTCAGTGTCTGTCCCAGGCTCGTCAGAGCCACCCGGCGTGCCCGAAAAAACTGAGATATCAGGTTTCAAACGACATCCCTCCCGGCGAAAACTGGTGTCGACAAAGTTCAATTTTGGGCAAAGCCCAGATGCCTCGATGGCTCGAATCTATCCTGGGTGTAAGCGTGGAAGTATCAATATATCCAATGGAAGAGACACTTGCGAATTCATCCTCATTCTGTGAGACAGATGGATGAGTGAACACTATTTCATTTGTTGTTCGCTTTTCAGGTGCCTCTGGAATAAATTCTGTTAGGAATTTGCTGACGGGCATGGGTCCGACGAAGTGCTCGCGAGGGTTAAAGATCATGATCTTAAAGCGTGTTGAGATCTTAGGCCGAGATACAGAGCTGTGAGCTTGGAGGGCTGGAAGGTCTCACTTGTCTTAAATATTATACCTCTGTGGGACTGTCTTTGTGGTTAGATGGAATCGTGGATTTAAGCATATTGTGAAACAAAGAGAATGTCGTGGGAGAAGAGTGCGGGAATCACTCACAGTTGACCGAAACCAGGTGATTCTGGATACTCAGTCGCAATTAAATGGGACGATTGGGTTTCTGGAGGTGGGATTATCGATGATGTGTTTACACGTTGTCTGACCGATGGGAAGGACCAGCCAACAACGCGCCATAGAAAAATTGAACCTCGCGTATAGTCACGTGCCGGTCGACCACAACGACAATGGGCGAGCAATTTGTGAGACTGAAGAAAGTTTCTAACCTATTAAATGAGCTTATGACAGCAGTACATGAGCAAGTTCTTTTTTTTCTTTTTTTTTGAATCGAGTTTATTTGCGCTTCAGGGCCATGCCCAAATCATGCGGCTACTACCGGTACATAGCAACTACTGTGTGAACAAGTAAAGTTCAAGTAGATAGACTACCAGTGGGGAAAATTGATGAATGCAGCTGTAAAAAGGGTTTTAGCTATCCATTTAGATAGCGGATAGGTTTAGTTATTGTGGTCAAAACTGAAGTGAACGCGTACAAAGTAGAGTCCTTATATACTGCTGAAAGAGAATGACAATAAAGGGAGAAATATAACTAATTTATTGTGACAAGATACGAAGGACTGTGTTGTGCGTGCAATGTGGAATTGTCTCTGAGTCATTTAATAGACACACTTTAGATTATCTTATCACGATCAAAAGATCGAGTCCACGAATCGCATTTGTGGCATATTATGTAACTCAGGCAGTTGCCGCAGGGCCATGAGCGCCCATCTTCCAAGCAAATTATTTTCTCAGACATGGCAAGTCTCACACCACAGGCGCGAACACATGGGGTGGGTACCCTGACAGTCGCTCGGAACTGGGTTGGAAATACTGAGGCCAAAATCAGGTGTCAAGGGCACGAACAATGCGGGAGCGCCTCAGCGGCGAGCCCTTGTGTACCCATTTTGGCCTTGAAACAAGCAAGGCAGCAAATTACCCCCGATTGGTGGTGTTGAGAAACGTATGGACGTTCATACATCATTTCTTGAGAGTTTCATCTAGCGGAAGAGTGGGCTTCCATTCATTCAGGCTGTCATTACTTCCTCCCTTCCTCCGAATACCAATGGTCACCACCGGATCTCACAAACACACATACGCAGACCGTGTCTTCTCTTCTTCGTCCAAGATTCCAAGATAAGTGACGATTGCCTTACTTAGGTTTTCCAGAGTTTGACCGTACAGTACGGACATCCTACGCAGTCTCCATCTCCGTTCGTTCGGGGGCACTTGTGCAGTCATTTAAAAAACAACTTCTTTCCTACCCACATACTTGACTTGACCTTTTTTTCAGGTCACATTTTCTCGCTTTGTTCTGCTTACGATTACGACCATCCAAAACAGGCACAGGCCAAATTACCCGGCACTGCGACATCCAGCGTTCTCTACACTCGCGTCATGATTTCATCCCCCTCGTCCTCGTGCAATCTTGTGGAGGTTTGCGCTCAATATTACACCCGTCTTTGTCTTCGTCCCTCATAGGCCTTGTGGAAGCACCGTCGTGGAGCGAAGCATTACACTGTTTCATAGATTTTTCTCCTTCTATTTCCGCCCTGCCATGTCGCGTACTGACTGCATGTAAGAGCGGACTTCAGCTCTATTTGGCCCAGCGTCAGAAGTAGAGATCCTGGTAACAGTACGCGATACACTGGGACATCGGCGGTCGCGACTTGCCGCGTAACACCGCCCTTCCATATGGTATGAGTATCGTTAGATAAATATTGAATACATGCGTACTATTTGGATAGCTCATAGCTCGATGTGCCATCATTAATCAGGATTTGCATTTGCGGTAAGCGAATGCTTGTGCCTGTGGCTAGGCATGGAGTTGTCCTAAAGATTACATTTCTCAGGTGGGGAAGGGGGGTTTTGACTTACATTCAAGCAGCATTGAATAAAAGCCAACGCATTGAAATCATTCTCGATTCTTGGTTGGAAGAAAGACATTAACATTCGAGCGGGGACTGGCCACCACTGACTGGATGACCTGGAAGCCTCCTCCTAGAGTGCCAATATAAACGGGCATTGGTTTGAAATCGATACAACCTCTCAGTTATTTATTCAGCTCTTCACATGCTTTTCAGTGCTACCACGACTCGGAGTGGGAGGGACGCTGACTCATCGCCCCATTATACACGCATCAATGAGCCATTGATATCTATGTGATCGTTTCTTGTTTCTAAGTCCCTCATCGCCCTGTACAACTAGTTACGAGTTTTTACAACAAAGCTCAAAATTATTGTAGTTCATACATTGCCTTATAACCCTGAGAAGTAAGTTTATTACAATGTCCACGTCCACTTTGCACCGGCAACTCCGGTCACCTCTGATCCGGTCTGGCTGATCCGGTCTGGCTTACCCCTGATCCTTTCCAGCTCAACACCAACTGATGGTGAGCAATGTTCTGGGCCAATCTATGCGATTAGTATATCATGATCTGGCACCCGCTCTTTCGCTGGATGGCGGAGCTAACTTTGCGCTCGGCGAGTGCGTTCTTGTCAGGATTCCCGGACGCATTCAGGTAGAGGGACATGTTGACGACGAAGCGACTGCCGTTGGAACGGGTCTCCCACCCACTTCAAATGGAACATCCCCTCAGCACTTCGCATCCATCCGTCAAATAGAAATCCTGTCGGATGGATCTTACGTACTTGAGGTCTACCCTGTAGTTTCCTTCACAAGGAGCGGTGGAGCTCTTCCCACCTACAATAGACTGACCGATGCCGCCAAAGCATCACTTCTTCCACTTCCACCTTTGTCATTTCGTCACCCCACGCCTGATGCTTTTGGAGCACGGCTTAATTTCGGAACCTGGAGAAACTCTAGAGATTCGTTTCTTCTTGTCAATCCTAGGCGGTTCATTATGCCTACGTCAAGGCCGGTAAGTCGTTCGTTTGATCATTGGCTGTTTTTTTGATTGCTATTGAATCCAGTTTAAACAACTGACCCCCCCTCTCATCATGCCTGCCTCGGTATTGTATCGCATCGAACATTACCGAGAAACCTTGCGCTCGTTTACACAGAGCACAAACACCCACAGTCATGGCGACCATCCGCCTTCCAATGGTGGGAGCAGAGATGAACAAGGAAGCTCCAACCCTCAACATCGACGAACTAGAGACGGGGGAGGACAGGCGGCTTCCGGAGTAATGTCAACAAACAGCTCCCCAACCATTATCAGTGATAGGGGGGGAGAGGAGGCAGCTGGGGCGGGGCTAGAGCAATTCTCTGTCAAGTCATCCCACGGTCTCCTGGTTCTCGAAGGTGTCGATGAGGATGCAGAGGGCCCCGATGCTACTATGCTAGATCAGCTCATGATGTTGGCACACGACGATCCGATATGGAGCGAAGAGCTTAGAAGATACTTGCAAAAAGAGGAGGAGGAGAGAGAACGGATGCAGAAGGAGCGTGCGGTGAGATTGGCCCGCTGGCGGGAAGGTGTGGATGTTCAGCCAACCTGAAAACTGTTGAGATCGAGGTATGGGCCTCAACTTCAGAAAGTATGACTTGACGATATGAATAGAATACAATAATAGTAAAACCGCTTTAGTTCTCCCCAGATCATGCGAAATCTCGCAGTCGGACTCCGCCTAGAGCCATCATGATTGATTATAGGGTTTATACGGAATACAACTAACCACCCTTCGTGATTCCAATCCCTCGAGCTCGAACTCGACTATCACATCACCCAACAACGCATCCGAAGTCGCGAAACCTTCTTCTTCAGTACTGGGATCAGAGGTGACCGGAGTTGCCGGTGCTAGACGGACTTAAGGGGACATTATAATATACTTACTGACATTCCACTCGTTTGTTATGATTAAAGATACAATCCTCATGACCATAGCACAGCACGCTCTTTATGACATTATTTCTGTGTTGTACACTTCAATTTTGATCATTCACAACTGAAGTGAGTATTTACTTAGATTATCTTTACCGTGCGTATAGCTAACATTACTCGCGTAGTTATCTTGCTACATTTAAGTAAAGACTAATTAATATACAGTTTTGACCATTCACAACTGAATTATCTTGCTACGTTTAGGTAGCGCTTATCTAACCTCAGCTGCGTTTCTACACTGGTGCATGAGAGAAAGCGTCTCGTGGAGCACCTTTTTTCCGCCTCGGTCGAGTCGGGGTTTCGCTTGAGGATTGTGGGGAGGTTTTGAAAATTTGACACGTACATAATATGCGTCATCCTAAGAATTTAGGGGTACTTTTATCGTCGGTAGGTAGCATGAAGCAAAGTGGCACACCAACGGCACTCTGGGCGACCTCGAGGTTCCCTTTGCGCGCATTGCCACAACAAAAATGCGCCCTCCTGAGGAGATCGAGAACAACGGCACGTCGGGCGTGGTGCTGTGCAGTGCCATATCTGAAAGGCTTGTCACACAAAAATGTTGATCAAACTCATGTGCATCCATACACAAGACACGCTGGGGTGGAGCTTGAGGCTCTGCACGTCGAGGCGGAAAGGCACGAGAAAAATCCTCGCGTCACTCAATCCCGAATCGCGCGGTGCAGTAAACGAATCTCACGGTGGAAACACTCACTTTAGGGGCGGGGAAAACCCACGGCCTCAGCGTTGCGTACCTCTTAAACACGGCCAAAGGTAACACCTGGTAGCACGTCTTTTCAATGCTGGGATGCCAAGGAAGATAAGAGAAGAAAGTAATGATTGGGTTGGGAAATTGGGTTCGGTATGACCCCTCACGTGCTTCCAATTGATCCAATTTGTGTCGAGCCCAATCTTTGATCTCTTCCCATCACATCCCCGGTCAAGCGTGCTGTATTTTGGAAAATATGTTATCTAGAGGGCCGGGTATTCCAAGTCTGTAGATACGGTATTGGTGTCACGCTGTTGTGTTTTCGAGAGCTTATAAGTACCCGAGATCCTCCCGCTGAAATGTACATTTTTGAATTTCCTATCACCCACTGCCTGCTCCTTTCCGACTACAAGCGTGTGCCCGATCAGTGAACAATGGTCTTGACAAGAGTGCGAAGACTCACAGCTGCCACCACGAAGCGACGAAGGGAAGGGCGAGTCCACCGCCAAAGAAAAGGACGAATTTCAGTCTGAGAGTGCTCTTATTGTCATATTTGAAGGGGATGCCCTTTTTTGTTTGTTAGGGGAAAAAGACGTCAGCTTTTCGACATTGTAATCTTGGAAAGAACGATAGTACAGAATATGGTTTGCTCCCAGAACCACTGTGAATGAGTGCTCTTTGCACTTTACGATGAAGTGGCCCGAATCTCTGAAGAGACTGAGTCGGGCGGCGAGCCATAAGACTGTTCATCACTGTGAACGTGCAGCAAAAAACCGGTGAAGATCTTCAGGCCAATGTTTGTGCAACCATAGCATATATATATATATGTATGTATGTGCGTTTCTCACACTTGGCAATAGCGTCGTTCTGATCCACATTGATCATTGGCATAGAGAGCTGCGGCTAGAGCGTTTCAATCGGCTATGGAACGGGCGAGAATTGTCCTTGGTGCATCCGGACCGCTCGCACAAGCTCGAGATCAGTCTGGAGCCATAATCCCAGCGCCAGTACTAGTAACAAACGGAGGTATCATAATCCGGACATTTCTCCTTAGAGGCATTAGTAGAAATATTGCGACAGCGCAGCGAGAGAGTTGTATCCACCACCACCATTGAAGGAAAGGAAAAAAGAAGAACAGAACACTAGCACTAAGGGTGAGTGGGCGTTGGGGGTCAGTCATAGTTTAGTCATGTCCATGCACGTGATTAACGCGACCACGGTCCCGTGATACTTTGATGGTCTTCGTGTCATCGTTCGTTGAATGAAAGAAGTCTCTAATTATGTACTCAAGTACTCAAGTATGTAGGTACACCCTAATCCTAACACCATCGACATCCTCCAACGTACCTCGACAGTGAGGCCTTCAACAACCTCTGTATTCACAAATTAAAATCAAAAAATGTCTTTCATCAGCCCAGAGGACCGCGCATACATGTCGCCCTCGTCTTCTCCAGGAGGCTCTCCGACCGCTTCTTCCTTCATGGATTCGTCCCCTCTCGCCTCTCCATCCCTGCAGCCCCTTGATTTGGACCGTCCAACCACGCCACTGGGGATAAGCCATCCTTTTGCTGGCTCCACACACGCTACGACACATCCTTCTAACGAGCTTCGCTACTCCAACTCGTCACCTGCCCCTGCCGCCTGGGAATATAGGTCCAATATCTCGTTCTCGGCGGATCGCACGAAGACGCTTGAAATTTTATTTGACGAAGAGGATAATTTCTTGATGTCAGATTTTGAGGTAGAGCCTCCAGACGAGGCGACGTTATGGGAAGAGAAGATCACACGAGCAGTCGACATGGGCGATAGTGAATTTACCTGGAAGTACGTTTGATTCCATCCTTGTCGTACAAAAGTCGTGCGAGCATTCACCGGGCACTTAGAGACGCAGGCCTTACCTTTGTGCCTCCATCTATTGTGGAACTCAACAGCCTCGGCGTCGTCTCCGAACCAGCTCAGCGTCCTTTCAAGCGTGTACAGACGGCTCCCCCAGCCGTGTTCTCGTCTTCACACAGGTCATTCTTCGCACATCCCATCGTCCCCGCCCGGACCCGATCTCAGGGTCTCATGATCTTTCTTGCAAATAATGAGATCAGAACCCTTCCTCTGGAGTTTTTCAGCTTGAGTAATCTCACAGTGCTCTCTCTCAGTGCGTGGTCGCTTTCCATCCTCCTCCTCCCTTTGTTGGTTGGGATGTACTGATTCCCTGAGGGCAGGGAATAACAGCCTCGAGTGCCTTCCTCCAGAAATCGCGCAATTACATGCACTCAAGGACCTCGATGTGGTCAACAACAATTTACGTTTTCTCCCCGCTGAAATGACCACCATGACTCTCACAAATCTCAACATCCACACAAATCCATGGTACCCAGACCCGGCCAACCCCACCACGCGAGACACCCCCAAAGTAGTGGATGGCTCGACACGAGCGCAGTTTCGCGTGCCACCGCTGCGCGAAGTCGTCCTTCGGTACCTCCTCACGCCTTCCTCAGCGAACAACCAACAGCGCTTAACGGCACTGATGCCGGCAGCGATGGTTAACACAGTCACGCGCGCGCAACAGCCCACAACTCTGGAGGATCGTTTCCAACTCCCTCTCCAGGATGGGACGCTTACCCCAGCCGACGCAGCGCTCTTTGCACGCGTCGCACCCGGCGCGGTGTCCGCCCCACGCCGACACGCCTTTTCGCGCGCGACGACGTCGAGCGCAAGCGCAGGCATTTTCTCTTCTTCTAAACTGCCCAAGCCCCAACGGGAAAGGGAGCGTGTGTTTCGCGCTAGCCGTGGACCTGGAGATGCAGTCGCATTTACTACCTCTGCCTCTACCTCTGCTACTCAGGAGCATAAGAGCTTTGGGCGCTGTCCGTCCCCGAAACATCGTTGTGCAGACTCTGTTATTGTTGGAGCAGCTTGGTCATGGGCGCGCATTGGCCCGCCATTCGTCGTGCCCGCTGAGGAACGATATACCTGGGTGACCGAACTCGCTGGCCTGCGGGTTGGCGAGACGACCGGTGGGGTACCCGTCTTGTGGCGTGGTTGTGGAGCCGGTTGTCTGAACTTTTTGGGTGACGAGGTTAACGTTCCAGCGGTGGCCGTTCCTTGTTCCAATACTGGACCACAAGCATCATAATTGCCCTGGGGGGATGGGGGGGTGTAGCCGTCGTGGTTGGTTGGGGGATTCAAAGTCGATCGGCGGTTGCACAAACACTGTATATGTTAGCATAATCTCTGATCTCTGATGCAATTTGTATTGTAGATAAAAGACACCGTCAAAAGTCATATTGCTTTTCTTTTTACTTTATACCCTTCAACCTACACACCCGAGTGCGCAGGAATTTTACCGCATTGGATAAACAGAGATCAAACAAACAAGAATCGATCGTACGTATGGGTATTATTGTAAAGAGGCACATCAACATCCATTGTAGCTATCCTAACCGTGCAGGATGAACGAACGTATTGTATGATGTGAGATCACTAACAGCACCACGCCCCGCAGTTAATTCGGCTGTGATCTTTGATGCTCCGATTTATAGAACAAAGCAGCATGATATCATCAAAGTCGGATGAAGGTAGATCCTGATCAGTGACTGACGACAATAAAAATAATAAATAAAAGGAAATAAAATAAAATGCCAACTAGCCGGTTTGAACGACTGACCTCGTCATGCAGATCATGTGAATTTATCACTTAGACGTACAAGTGACGCGCTCTACCACTGAGCTAAGCAGGCCCACAAAAGTACTACCTCTTGTTAACGACAGAGTTAGAAGTCACATTAAACGTTCCACAATGCTGCATTCCGTTCATTTAATTCCGTTCATTCATTTCACGGACGGGTCAATCAGGACCAAGGACTGTAAGCATTTTCAACCATCACCCGAGAGAGAGCAAGGAACGCATCCCTTTTTTTAAAAATATATCATCCCTTTTAACTGTATATATTGTTTTTCATTCAAAGGCAACGTGCGATGATCTCACTCTGATATCTTTGAGCCGTGAATTCAACCCCCCCTCCCCTCCCCCGGGGAGCACGCACTTTGTCTTTTCACCTTCGGCCCCAAAGTCAAGTCATCAGCATTATAAGAAAAGTCGGGTCGGTGTTCGGAATTCCGCGCATCACACCGCCCACCCTCACTCGATTTCGAAGACAAAAAGAAAAGTCCCGTGGGAGCATTTTGTGTACGTACAACCGCCCGCGACATGTATTTAAAAACAAGTTACACGATTTTTTTTTTTTTTTGGGAAGGAATACCTTCCGCTTGATGGATGGATGAAACAAAAGCAAAAGCCCGTCGCAAGGAAGGCGAATGAATGAATGTGAATGAATTTCGGAGTGGAGAGCCAAAGTACGGCGAACTTCGGATTCGGATCTCGGAGTTTGTTAAGTTGCTGACGATGATTCATGATATATTAAATTACATCATACAATTCAATACCCCTGCGGCAATTCCATATACGGTCCATTGAATGACCAAGTCAAGTCATCTTGGAAGTAAGACTCCGGGCCCAGACAACTCAAGACCGAGGAAGAAGAAATCTCTGTAGGGCACCACCCCAACTCCGTTTTGACTTCAAGTTGGATTGGGCCAAGAGCGAACCCTAGCCAGCCCCTAGCCAGGTGATACCAAAAAAAACACATAAACCATTATATTCAACCAACAAATACACATCAATCTTTCTTTCTCTTTCCCCCCCCCATCGTTCTCAAATCCCAAACAAAAACCCTCAACTTCAATCAAACAAACAAACTATCGGCCCAAACTGACGCCAGGACTCTTCCTCATCACGACACGTTACCGTCATCATTGTCATCATATACCATCCATCATGGTTCTCTACTCTTTCATCCTTCAAGTCCTAGCCGAGATCACGATGCTCTTGTCCGCACCACAACTACTGGAGCGTGTGCTCACACATCTTTGTGAGTATCCTCTCGACGTTGAATAGGTCCTGTTGTTGTTATTTTATTGATTTTTTTTTTTTCTCTGTCTTGGTCGGTGAAGCGTCCGTGCTGCCGTTAGGTGCTGGCATTGCATAAGTCCCTAATCCCTCTTCACCCCTCACCGGGCCGCTCAGAGCTTCCCCACAAAATCAATTAGGGGTTGTGGGCTATCCCAAGCTCGAACGCTCTTGGGTGCACATTGCAGACCAAATTATTGACGACAAAGAATGACCTTTATTTTTTTTTTTCCACTTACAAAAACTCTAATTACTGTATGAATAACGGGTCCCCAGGGAAGGTTGAAAACTGCAAAGATATGATGAAAGCGCGAAAGGCATGTGATATGTAGCTGTATATGATGTCTTCTTGTACTACCATACGCACCCCCATACTAGTTAATATGGTACCAGTCAATAATATGATATGTGATGATTGATTCATGACAAACTACTGAGGCTTTTATTCATATGCACAATGAGAAATTTGACAATTGTTCATTCTCATTTTCATTTTTTTAAATTTCAGAACAATAACCAAAACCAAAACTTTGTGTTGTTGGTAACTGAGGTTCTAGTACACGCCAATGAGATAGGGAGAAAACCTTTCCTCGCCTTTCAACCTAAGCAGTCCAGACGCGACGGATGAGTTCTGTCAGACCTGTATGACAATGCGAAAGAGATAGAGAGAGAGGATCAGCCAATGTATAAAAGAAGGGGAAAACGTGCCATTTGCACGGGTGTATGTATGGAAACACACAAACACGTACCGACATCATTCGTGTTGAATTGATACACGCCAACGCCGACGGCGAGCGTCGTCGCGCGCAAAGTCCAAGAGAGCAGTGGACCCAACTTGGGGAACTTGCGCTTGTGAACGTAATCCACCAAAAGGGCGTCAAACTTTGTGTGTGTGTGTGTGTGTGTTTTGTTTAATTAAAAAGAAAAAGGCGTAAGTTCAAAATCTGGGGAAGGGCGAGGGGGGAAGAGGGGGGGGAGGAGGAGGGAAAGGGCGCACCCCGATATGGCTATGTACGATGAGGCTGAGGCCGAGCAGACCGTCAATGAGCGGTGTGGGAGAACCAGAGGATACGAAGGCAGCTGCCGTGAGCGGGACGAGCCCCGCTGAGAGGAGACGCTCGAAAGACCAATGGTGCGAACCGTGTGATTTGGATGGAGGTGGGAAGGTGGTCGGATCGTTCACCGTACCCTTGTAGATCGCTGACCACACAACGCACGGCCCACCGTGAAAGAAAAGGGGAGAAAATGGGTAGAGGATTTAATAGAAAAAAAAAAGAATTTTTTTTTTTGAAACCACATCATAAATTCTGGGAAAGAAAAAGAGAGAAAAGACGTACGACCACCAGGAACATAGGCAAAGTTGGAAGTTGCACGCTGCGCTGTGTGTGTGTATGTGTATGTTGTGTATGATGCGGTGCGGGTATGTTTTTGAATGTGATTATGAGTGTTTCGTTTGTTTTGATAAAAGTCCGATTGAGAGGAGGGAAATGAGGGGAAGGGAGTGAAGAGGGGAACGTACCGAGTTGGAGGGGAAAGAGGGGACGTTTGGTTGCTGCTAGAGATTGACGCAATACGACGCTAGAAGCCATTAGAGACGAGAGGGAGAGGAAGAAGGTGGAGAAGTGAGAGCCGTGTGTGATATGAATAGTTTGTCGTTCGTCGTACAGTTCTCCAAAGCACCAAAGCACCCATCGCATCGGGAGGTCACGGTAACCTACTAATCACGTGCCTTGTATCCGCTGGGGATAAATTCTACTCTCTACTCATACTCACACATTAAACTACGTCCCTTCCTCGCGTGACCTTCCACCCATGCACAGTGGACCGTATCTCTTCCTCACCCGAATCTTCCGGAAACATAGGCTTAAATGAATGAATTAATTACTGGGGGAGGGTTTGTGAGGATCCAAATCGTACCGGGAACCGTTCCGTCCACACTTTTTCGCATTTCCATCCCGTCTCATTGGCCAGCTCGAAAAATTCCATATCGCGTTGGGCCAGGTGAGGTCTGTGGTGGGTGTAAAACACGAGTACGCATCCATCTGGAGCGATGGCGCCCTCGCAAGTCGTGAGCAGCGCGCGATGCTATATAATGATTGTATTTATTATTATTACATATTATATTTATAAATAAAAAAAATAAAAAAAACCCCCCAAAGACGATTGGGCGTCGTTATTATATCAATAATATATTTCATCCCACCCCGTAGGGGAATGGAGGTGGAGGTGGAGGTGGAGGTGGAGGTGGAGGGGGGGAAAAGAAGAACGTACCTGCGAATGATTAAAGATGAGATCCGAGAGGAGGATCAAATCGAATCCGCCGCCTGCGCCTGCGCCTGATCCTGATCCTGATCCTAATCCTGATTCAGATCCCGGCGTGACCGTATCCGTATCTTTCACGAGTTCCCCTGCTGCCAGAAGAAGAGGTTCGACAGGACGTCCCCATATATACCCAAGAACATGAATCGAGTCTCTTCGTTCAGGCTCGACGTTCCGCTCAACGTTATGAATCATATTATCGACGAGGGCTTTATCGGGGTAATCCGTGAGTACCACCTAAAAAAAATAAAATCCAAAAAATTAATAGACGTTGCCAAATTAGCAGGGGCAAGGGAAGGGAATGTGAAGAGAGAAGGGGGTTAACGAGTAGATAGGTAGGTACCTTACGAGCACCACACTTCGCAACGACTAAACTAGGCAGACCACCTCCAGCTCCCAATTCGAGGACGGTACGACCATCGTACAATTCAGGCGCGCGTTGAAGATATGTTGCCAACGATCGTGAGGCGTTCCAACTAGACACGTTGTGGCGTGGCGCAAAAAAAAAAAACCCCCCACAGAAGTCAGTTCTTTTTTTTTCCTTCTTGTTCTTAGGAAGGGGAAAGGGGGGGGGGGGGGCAGGTACATTTCTCTTCCCTCCCATCACCAACCCCCAAACGAGATACGAAAAAAAAGACGTAAAAAGACAACGTACAGGTAGTGACCCCATAGTGGATGACTTCCTATGAGTCGTACAACGATTGTCTTCCAATGCGTAGATGATTGTTGTCGTGAATGACCTAAATCCAAATCTAAATTCGGATTTTTGACGTCTTCTGTTCCTGTTATTGTTGTTTGAAATGTGATGTTGACGTTGTGATACACCGCGATGGTCGGTTCGGGTGATGGAGGACGGGGAGGTTCCTGTTTTATTTTTAGGTATTAATAAGACCTTTTTATGAAGAAAAAATTTACAATGAAGATGGAGTCTAACGAGAGATTTCCATCATCGCCTTCCACACTTGACGACATGTCTGTTTGAAAGAGTGTTGTGTTAAAGGTACAAAAAAAGTAAATAGAGCATCATCATTTGAAAAACATTCCATTTTCATTGCCTTTTTCTCATTTCGTACATATGCTACATATGCACGTGTACACGCTAGGGAGAGAACAGATTACAGATGGAGTAAAATTAAGAAGAACAAAAACAAGTCGTCAAATCATCGATTATCATGAAAGGTGGGGGAAAGGTACGAAAAGTACAAGAAAAACAAATTACAAAACTTATTACACGATCAGTGAGGTATGCATATAATGAATCACAGGCAGAACTCGAAGGATGGGGCGAGGTCGGTAAGGGTGAGAGGGTGAGCAGTAGAATATCCCAACTCTCGGCTCCCGAATACCCGACCCTGCCAAGCAGTCCACGGCGCGCCGTGCTGGGGGGGGGGGGGGTGAGGCTGCCGCACTCATAGTCTGCTCTTTATCACAACTTGGCCCTGGTCGTTGCGACGATATGCGAGTGACTCGATACGTTTGCGTCCACCATTCGCCCACCATCGGTCAACCTCAGCATACGCGTCGTACCCAAACTGTGCTTGACTCTTCGTGCGGTCTGCCCATTGGTTCGGGTTACCGTCTGGAATCGGTTTGCCATCGAGCTCAGCCGCCATCGCCGCTCGCATGGCTCCGTCGCGTGCGCGCTGCGCAGGTCCGTCAGGAAGGTGGAAGATCTTTTGATTCAGTCGGGAAGACTCTTGCGTGACCGTTGCACGTGGTAATCTAATTTAAATTTGATATTGTGATTGATTGTGATTGTGTGTGTGTGTGTGTGTGTGTGTGTGTGTGTGTGTGTGTGTGTATAAAAGGAGGGAACGGCAATACCCGCTGATTAGTTGATTGACGATGGAAGAATGGGTCTCGATACGAACCGAAGGTCTTGATATGCATGGAGGAGAGCGGGAACTTGAGTCAAGGATGAGACGCGCGAGAATAATGACCCGAGAACAGCGGCATCTTCTACGGCTATCGCGGCACCTTGTGCACGATAAGGCTGGAATAGGGGGGGGGGGTAAGGCGATTACCGTTAGCATTGGTTCTCGTGTGAAAAGATATAAGATAAGATCCGTACAAGCATCGGATGACATGCGTCTCCCAAGAGTACTAGTCGGCCATGGGGATGCACCCACGTTGACAGAGGTTTGCGATCCATGAGGCGCCATTTCAATGTCGATTTGACGAAGGACAGGAGCTTTTGCACGCTATAGGGGGGGGAAGGCGGGAATTTCCAAATCAATACAAAAGAATGGATGACGGGGAAGGCCAAGGCCCCGGACGTACCGTGGCTCAAAGTCAGCAAAGTCTGCACGCATCTTTTCCCCACTACCTTCCTCTGTCCAAGATTCTACGGATCCATCGTCTGGGTGAAGCAAAACTAGGTTGTACTCCTTTTTCCCGCGCTGCAAAAAAAAAAAGAGGGAGGATGTGAGTTCGTGCCGCAGAGGGGGAGGAGGGAAATATTTTAAACTAAAATCAAATAAATTATAACGCACTATACAATAAGCCATCAAATGGCGGCCCGGCGCCATCCAAGCCGTCATCTCGGGTGTCTCAACGAACGGACGGAGCTCGGGATCCTGGAGCATGAGATCTGTAGGTATGATCGCACGGTAGGCGGCATCCCCGGTTGGTGTAGGTGCATCATCGAGGCCAGTGACGGTCTTCTGCAACGAGCTCTTGACGCCGTCTGCGGCAACGATAAGATCGGCATGAAGCACCTCTCCAGTGGTGAGCGTCACGCTGGGACCACCTTTCACGGTCGGATCGGGCTGCACGCCTTTTACGGTAGCGCCGAGACGAACGTGCACGCCAGGGGCTGTGCGCGCCAAACGGAGGAGCATGGCATGATAATCGGCACGATGGATATGATAGTATGGCGCTCCATGTTCCTTAGCCATAGGTGCCCCCCAACGGGTGTAACCTACTCGTTCGCCAGTGTCGTACCGTCTGAAAGTGATCGCCTCTGGTTCGACGGCGCTCGAGGCCAAAGCGCGACTGAGCCCCCATCGCAGTAAGAGACGTGTGGCGTTGGGCGAGACTTGGATGCCGGCACCTACGTCGCCTAGAGCAGGAGCTGACTCGAGGAGGGTCACCCGATGTCCAGCGTGTCCTAGGGTGAAAGCGGCGGCAAGACCCCCTAGACCTGCACCGACGATGACGATATTGAGACTGAGGGAGGCACGACGGCCATCGTAGAGTGGTGGGACATTCTCCAATGGCACGTCAGTAGCAAGCTTTGCTGGGGCATGTAGATGGTGCTGCATGAGAGAAATTTAAAAAAATGCTAGGTGTGGTAGGATCGGATGAGGAGGAGGGGAAGTGAGAGCGTGGCTAAGTTTATATAAGTATAAGTTCTGGCTTTTTGAAGGGCGGGGGGGGAAATGAGAGTGGGATAGTTAGCGACGGGTGGACAGAAAATGAAATGAAATGATAATGATAATTAATTCTTCCTATCCTATTCCCCATTCCCCCTCGTTCCCCTCCATTTCCCATCCCATTACTTCCCACTCACTAAGAACTCGTCGGATCTAATCTGGTGGTGGTCAAGAGGTCAGTCAAAGAAAGGTCAAAACCGATTGACTCGTCATTGGTCACCGACACCTCGGTCAGGGCAACTTTAATTTTGTTATTTAATTGGATCAACTGGCTCCGAGCTTTTCCGCCGTTCTGACTATGTATGAGCCATCCTTATAGTACTAGCACCTGGCGTCAGTTGCCAGAGCTAGTGTGCTTGCGTTCCTAGTATTCTTGTATTTAATTTCACATGACCCCACACAGAACCACCAAGGCGGGTTATCTCAAATGCGGCGAACACTTCCCCAATGGCCCATGGCCGAATGGCCGACAAATCGCATCCACTTTCTAGCCTTGAGTGAAGTGAATAATTATGACCCAGAGTTCGAGTTCGTGGGCGAAGCGAATTGTTTGACACTTACTTATCCCAAACAAACAAGGTTCTTCTTCCAATGTTCCCCCATCCTCGAAACTCAGATAACGTGTCGTATGGATGTATGTATAAGATGGGAGCATGTGCCACAACCACAACGCCAAAGAGGATGACACGTTTTCCCCGGAACTTATTTTAGGGTGACACTACGCCTGAGGACGTAATAACCACTTTCTGTTTCGGTGTACCAGATTCAGACCCAACTCCTTCAATAGCTTTTACGACTTCCATCCCTTCAACGACCTCCCCAAAGACAACGTGTTTTCCGTCGAGCCATGATGTAACCACGGTCGTGATAAAAAACTGTCACGTGGATAAGTGAAAGGGGTCCATGTACGACCGTACATCAAGCAGGCAGACTTCTTACCTGGGAACCATTCGTGTTCGGACCTGCGTTAGCCATCGATAACAGTCCAGGCTTAGTGTGCTTCAACTTGAAGTTCTCATCTACAGCACCCGGACGCGTGAGACCTCACTTCTAATAATTAATCACGCGGCACACACGCACCATTGAAACGTTCACCGTAGATTGAACGACCGCCAGTCCCGTTATGTCGCGTAAAATCGCCACCTTGCAACATGAACTACGATTACATATGAGTAAGTGCATAGGTGTCGCATCGCGTCGCGTCGCGTTTCGCAAAGATGAATAACAACCGCAATCTCGGCTATCCAAGCTCGCTGGAAGGGGGAGGGGACAACAAACACATACGTTGGGGATAATCCGATGGAAAGAGCTTTCCGCATAGCCGAAACCATGTTGTCCCGTCGCGAGCTCGCGAAAGTTTTGGGCCGTGCGAGGCACCGCGTCGTCAAACAAGCGAAACACGATTCGTCCGGCCGGTTTCGAGTTGATGGCGACGTTGAACTTTTTTTTTGTGTGTGTGTGTGTATGTGCGTGTCAGCGGAGGTGGAACATTAGATGATGAAGATGATGACACGCACGAATACGTTTGCCCTACCGATGACAACGCATCAGTCAGTCAGTCAATTAAGGAAGAGACCGAAGAGAAAATGGTGGGGGTCAACAATCACCCGACCACCACCACCACCATCGCTACTACCACTCACAGAGGCGTTTTAGCTGCCGAAGCAGAAGTCGTGAAACGGCGTAGGAAGGATGCCATTTTCTAATTCAATACTGGTTTCCGTTGTTGTTGTTGTTGTTCGATTAATAATAATAATGAATGGTATCGTCGGAACGAAAGGGAAACGAAAAGGCAGGCAATGAAAATGTAATGTTAGTTGTCTAGTTTGGACGATTGTGCTGGCAGGGGGGGGTAAGGGGGTGGGTGTACGTGAAGATAGAGAAGAGAAGAGAGTAGAAGAGACGGACAGAAGACCTTCTCTTCTATTTCTGCCTGCGACCCTGTTCATTCATTGCCGCCGCCGTTGTGACAGAACTGTGACGCCTGTCGAATATCCTTCTCCTCCAAAACTAAAAAAAAAAGAATAAAACACCGCCAGGTCCACCATGCATACCTCTCTCTGGCAGAGAATGTAATAGAGTAGGAGTAGGAGTAGGAGTATGCCCGGTTCAGTGCAGTGCAGTGCAGCTAATATATTTTATCACCTGTTCCCCCGCGCACAGAAGTGTTTGTTTCCAGTACCATTCATTCATAATCGTTTACTAACACTACACTACACTACCATTCCATACCCTACATCAATTCCAAAAAAAGGGACGAGTTCTTATCAAAAACCAAGTACTTTTGGGCCCGGCTATCTATATGGAAATATGGATGGATACAGACAACACCGATGATGATGATGATGGACTCTCCGGCAATGAGAAAACTGCCCTCGTGATGGAAAGTGAAGCCCCTAACTACGAGCCAGCTGGCAGCAGGCAGTTTGAGTGTGATCCGTGAGTGTGATCCCCGCGGCCCCCCCCCCACACCCCCATTCAACTCCCGTTCCGCGGGGTAGGTACAGGCACAAAGTAAGCATTCATTCTTTTTATTTACTATTCCTTTAATCAGAGGCGAGAAGAAGATAAAACTTCTTTCTTTCTTTCCTTCCTTTCTCTCATTTTTTCAGGACTAATAGAATTTTGGCATATAAAGGTAAGAAGAAAAAAGAAAAAAAAAAATAGAGAGAGGTGATAGCAGAACCATGTCAAGCACCAAGCAATAGGACCTGCGGCATGCACCGAGCAAGCAAGTAGCAGAGAAAATACCAGTATGTGAAGGAAAGGCGAGAATAAGAGAAAAGAGTAAGAAAAAAAAGAGAGAGTAAAGGAAAGGGCTTTGGAAAAGTGGAAAGTCATTTGTTGGCTTGGTAACTAACTTTCACGCGCCGGCGTCGGGTATTTCGAGGGAATGAAAAAAAAGAAAGGAGGAAGGTTGGGGTGTATGTATATATATATGTGCGTTTCGGGTTCAAGGAGTGTGTAGTACGGATAATGGTTCGATGAAAAAATACGGTAAAGAATATCAAACAGGTGTAGGTGAAGCACACAGGGCGCGGGATAGGGAGAGGAAATTTCATAGGATGCCGATGTTGGCAAAAGAAAAAAAGGAGAGAAAGTTAGAGAGAAAAGGAAAGCAAAAAGCAAAAAGCAAAAATGGATTTGACTTTCGCTTTGTTTGATTGACATGTTTCCATGTTCATGTCATTGTCGTAAAAACGTTTCCGCGAGCGAAGAAGGCAGGGCGCTTTCTTGTTTCTTGTTTTTTTTTTCCCCCTCCCACCTTCATTCCTCTTCTTCCTCCTCAACTACATTGTGCAATGGCGCACCGTGCACATATCGATATGGACTATTCCGCCCTTGTTCAAGGTCGAAACTCAGAGGCTCTATGAGCTGAGTGCCACTTTCCTCTGGTGTAGGTGTGGTAGGAGAAGGCGATGGCTCTGGTAGTGACGGTAAAGTTTCTTTCACTGCCTGTAATGAACGTTCCTCTGGTTGTTGTTGTTGTTGTTGCTGCTGCTGCGCGACACGCGAACCAAGAGGCGAACTTCGACCCGTAGCCTGACGCTCCTTCTCACGATACATCTCAATAAGCGCGCTTGTCTTGGGACCAGGCTTTCCCGATAATCGGTCGCGCACCTCCTGTTGGCGCTGTAGATCGCGTGGAGAGTACGTCAGTGTCGGCGAGGTGGGGGTGACAGAATCAGGAGCCACTTCGGTGATGTCAATCTCAGTGGGACGGTGATAGGGCCTCGGCGAGGCGGGTGGTGTCGTTTCAGAATAAACACTTTCCGAGACGTCACTTAGACGCGGGGGTTCATTCCCACTCTCCGCCGGACCACGAGCGAGCACTGGTTCAAGCACCGGTTCAAGGAAAACCTCGTCCGAATCCGAGCGCAACGGGCGGCGTTCTGGATGCAAGTCAAAATAGCCTAATCGTCGTTGTCGACGTGGTGCGTCCTCCTCTGGAACTTCCTCCGGCTCTGTTTGACCTTCACTTTCTGGGATCGCGGGTGTATGGGTTACTTCCAGTGCGGCCCCATGGCTGTCCATCTTTGAACGGTGAGGCACTTTCATCGGCTCAATGTCAGCCTCGCTATCTCCATCGAATGGAGGCGAAGGACCGCGAATGCCTGCAAGCACCTGGGCAACTTGCTGACTGGCAACTTCCGGATCTGGACGACTAGTGTTCCGTGCTCGCGGACCACCGGGCCGGCGAATCTCCGCGTCTTGATTACCGGCACGCCGGGTGTGACTGGCAACTAAAATGTCAACCCACGCATCGTCCTTTGAACGACGACGCTCCTGTTTCGTCAGTTGACGCGTGCTTGCGTTGATACTATTCAGCTCGTCGTCGCTGTAACTTGCCAGGCGCGTCTCAAAGTCGACGTCTTCTGCCTCAGAGGGTGTCAAGCCAGACGTGCGCGAGTTCGGGGTGAGCGGCAGACCAGTAGGAAGGCGGAAGCGCCGTTTGTTTGTGCTCGCCGGGGTAGAAGGTAAAGCTGATGGTGTTGTTGGACGAATAGTGGTTTCCTCTTGCGGGGGTACGAGCAGAGGGGAAGAGACCTGCTCTGCGCGAGGGGGAGAACGCTTCGGTACTGGGGTCAGTAAAGAAGGAGATGGAGCGGCAACAGGCGTCGACGGAGGTTTAGTTTCAGTGGGGATCACATCTCGCTTTACGGGTCCATCACGACCCAGTGAGATAAGTTTCGTGGAACTGTTATTGCCGCGAAGGAAACCTTCAAATTCAACCTCGCGAGAGTTCAGGCTCCTAGGAACATGGCCGACGACATAAGGACGCCCATTGAGAGTCGTGGCTTGCTTCCATTGCTTTGTCTTTCCGGGTGAGAAGAACGAAGCGAGCGTTCTCTTACTCTGAACACCTGCGGAGAGCTGTTGGCGGTATTCGAGCGGCACAAACTCCTCAAAGAGGAAAACGGTAGAGGAAGTGCGCGGGTCCGAACCTCCAGATACAGATGATCTGGAAATCGGGAGTGACTTGAACTCGATCTGTGGGCGTGGGGTGGAAGGTATAAGGAGCGGGGAAGACGGTCAAACAATCTTCCGGATGCTGATGCTCACCAGTGCCCAATTGCATTCTCGGTCAATTTCCTCCCGCTCTATGTCCATCCAGCCACCTCCATAGATGAGATCACAGAACACGTCAACGAATGCTTCCTCGATGATGGTTTCCGTGCCCATCACCGGCTCTGTGTCCCACCCAAACGGAGGGAGAGCCTTCTGTGTCTTCTTCAATTTGCGGGTGATATCGGCCTGCTGTTCCGGCCAAGACGAAATTGAGTTTACGAGAGGAGAGCTGAATTGAAGCGTCGCGCTGAGCGGTGCATCCGTACGCGAGAAGCCACTGGCGGAGAAGTCCGTCCAGGTCAGCGTCGCTCGCTTTGCCGCTCGAGACTGGAATGCAGCGCGGGTGAGTTAGTGCGTGTATGGAAAGCGTGAGGCCACATGACATGGCAGCAAATATGACGTACCGTCCGCGCGCTTTCGGTGAGGTCAAACTGGAGTTTCCTCTCACTCGATTCCGTTCCTCCGAAGCCCATTGCTTCGAATTCACCCCATTTAAGTTCTGTCAAACTGCGGAAACGCTCCTCACCTCCCAGGGCAGGTTTGCCGAGACCAAAGTAATCGGTGGGGCTATCCCCAAGCGTGGATATGGTGGTGGAGGAAGAGATGGATGCATTAGATGAGGCGATGCCAGTATGGGGGTGGAAATTAGGCGGTAGATCCATACGCTTCTTGAAACTGTCCGCGTAGCGCGGAGTCAGCTTGAGTGTAGATGGGGCGACACGTTCCCAATCGCGAGATTGGGCAAAGGGATTCGGGGTATGGGTTATTCCGCTCGGGGGGCGATTGGCCCAGCTTGAAGCGGTCTTAACGAGATCGGGCGTATACATCCGAACGTTCCGCCTCACACTGACGACGCGCACGGTGCGGGCACCGCGGCGGGGTTGAAGCCTATCCTGCTTCTTTGAGCGTGTGGCTGGTTCTGGGAGCATGGCCGGATAGCCGCGAATCCAATCTTTGAGGCGGGTCGGTACGCCAAGGGATGCAGCACTACCGGGTCCGCCACCAAAGGAACCCGAAGACTCGTTGCTTGGCGCATCTTGCCAGCGAACAAAGGCGAGTAAGACATGCTCCATTGCGTTGGTAGCACGAAGGTATTGAAGGTACGTGTGATGGAAGGGTAACGCCGCGGGGCCAAGACCAAAAATGAGCGGTCCAAAAAGAGGGGAGAGGGTTGGGGGAGTGTGGCCTGAGGATGAGGAATGGGCTGTTAGGCGAGCAAGGAGTGAGAGAACGTTGACAACGATTGAGGGAAGAGGCTGCTGCATGGGTGCGATGAGTGTTTCGAAGTGAGTGGCGGGATAGTCTTGTACTATAACGGGGAATCAACATTTCGGTGCAGGAAAAAGCAGACCAGAAAAGGTTGTTGCTCACCCACTTCGGCTTCACTCCATTCGACGTACATGTCCCAAGAGATAAGGCCACGAACGGCGGTACCCCCAGAAACACGCAAAACATGAGCAAGCCCCCAACGGAGAAACATGGCAAGCTCTGGAGGAGCGGCAAAGCGGGCTTCCTCGCGCCATGTGTGGTCTGCGTCCGGCGCAGGGAAGGAGACACAGGTACGAAGGAAAGCTTGCACGAGTCGACGAACGCCGGAGGAATTGACGTCGAGAGCCAGGGAGGAGAAGAGGAAAGGGATGGTGAGACCACGTGTTCCAAGTTCCTCGGTGACGGTGCGGACGAGACGGTCGACCTCGTCGAGGCCGAGGACGAGATGGCGTTGATAGGAGAGGTAACCATAGTCTTGCTCACGGTCGCGAGGTCCTGTGATCGTCATTGTTAGCAAGGTAAGTTGCTAGTTGGCAAAGAGAATCAAAACGCGAGGAGGGGGAGCTCCCGGGTGGGCGCGAAGGACACGCGACGTTGTGCGCACAGCCCTTGGCGTCACCAGTGATCTCCATCACCTGCCTTACCCTTCTCAAAGACAAAAAAAAAGTGGAAACCCAGAGGACGGGGAAGTACCGGCCACAATAGAGGGCGCTTAGAGGAAAAGAGTGATGGAGATATAGGTACGCACCCCGTTCTGACTCCGATGGAGGTCCATGGTCACCGCTGTGTGGTGGGGGGTCAAGGTTGAGAGGGAAAAAACTACCGTCGGGTATGACAGGCTCGTCATCGTGAACGATGAGACCTGGGGCTTTACCCTTTGGGGTGCTCAAGGTGCGAGTGCGAGTCTTTTCGGCATGCTTATCCTTCTTTCCAGGGACGGTAAGGGAGCCCCTCGCAGAGCCATGACTTGTTACACGACCGAATTCGTCTGAAAATTCGGTATGGGCTTTGTGTGACTTTTGAGGGGTAGAAGGTGTACGAGATCGGGAGAATAGACTGGGCATGAGAGATATGACCACCAAAAAAGATGGTCAAAAAGGAATAAGAAGGGGTGGTAGAGTAGAGTGAAGCGGCAAGTGACGCTTCCCCTCGACTTTGCTTTGACTTTGACTTTGACTTTTGGTCAGTCTAAATCTTGACTTGACGGCAACACCCGTTCCCTCTCTCCTCCTCCTCCTCCTCCTCCTCCCTCCTCTTCTCCTCTCTTCTCAACTCTCTTCTCTCCTCTCTTACTGTATTTTTCTGACAATGTCGATTTTGTTTTTTCTGCCCTCACGACCAGAGAGGCTCTGGTTCACTATTCTAAAGCCCCCCCCCCGCCGTCCCCGCGGAAATGGTTACCAAGTATTCATCAACTCGCTCATGCGCATGTGTCAATCCATCGGCATCCTGCTTTGCCGAGGGGATAAACGCTGTAACGACACTCATGGTCATGTTGTGATTGGTATCGCAGCATGCCTCCCATCAAATACACTCTCTTGGTCTGGCTTCAGTGTTCCGAACACTCTTTTCTCGTATCGCTCAACACCAAGATAATTGTACAACAGTGTTACCAACCGCCAGACACTATTGTGCGTCATGGGAATTACGCCTATATTTTGAGTTGTGTCAGGCTCGACTTTTGTTTTGTACCGTGGGACAGGTGTTGCGCACTGTCAAGCGTCGAGCGACGTACGGCGCAGTATCGACGTTGACATCTGACAGTGGGAGGGGAATGTACTAACATCATTAACTACATCTAGTGAACGAAGTGATGTCACACCCGACAGCCCGACAGCCCGACACCCCGGTAGTTATAGTGGTTATGATACACTCTTATTCGCATTCGCCCTTGAACAAAATGTTGATAAGACCATGTACTCGGTCTTGAGTCTACAACCGGATCTAGTGTGTGTATATACTAGGCTAGTAGTTGCTCCCAGCAGTACATATATATAATATATCCGATCCGAGGGGCCGTGAGTGAAGCGACGGCGTATTGTCTCCACAAGCGCAAGCGTCAATCATGCACATGCACCACATAATGACAATGCGCAATCAATCAATCTTCCCTCCAAGCGCCGTCCAATAAGGGACCCGATATCGATTTTATTATAGCGCCGTGGGTGCTTTGCTTGACCATACATGCATGGGTACAGGTACAGCCACGTAGATAGCACTCCAGTCACCCTGTTCCACGAACGTCCCGAGCTATAGCTATCAAGGAAGGCCTGAGGTTGACCTATCTCTTCATCAAAGCAGCTGCAATGGAATGGAGGTTAGTACCGTCGGCGAATGCGCTATCGCCGAAATCAAACAATCCCCAAAACTCCCAGCCCACCCTACTGAATGGATATCTGAAAAGTGTACTAGTGCCAGTGTAGGGCTCCGGGTAATTGGCAGCTAGTAACTTGAAGCCCCCCCTCCGAGAGAGGGCATGATAGACCACCATCACCACCGGCGACGAACTCTACCCGATCGGGTCCATATATATACGCGACAAGACAGGGCAACACTGCCATCATGCTTCCAACCGAAAGTATTCGCAAGCGCGCTAGATTATACATGCAATGAAGGTCCTCCGGGAAGCCACCGCACGCGCCAGCTCCGTATTATGTATGTAGATCCTCTATCCGCGACATGCATTCTGACTTTTGCTTTCAACAGCCTTCTTGATATTATTTATTCTCATAGTTTTCTCGATGATACAAGCTGGGCGACTCAACACCACCTGCCTTTGCTCTAAGGGAGGGAGGAGATACAAAGGCTATAATCATGTGATAAGACCTGATCGAGCGTAGATGAGTTGAGGGCAGGAGGGGAAGAAAAGGTGATAGGGGTTAGTTAGGACGGACTCAAAGGGCTTTCTAACTACGCCTGTAAAGCTCAAATTTTGTTGAAAAAGGCTTTTTTTAAGAGATCATGAAAGAAGGAAAGAAATACACAGAAGTACTGCGGCTGTTACGGTCGGTAGGTCGTATCGTGTGCGAGCGGAGAATCGGGTTCGGGGGTTTTGAGGGAAATGTTCAATGATTCAGTCGCCTGGCGGGACAACCAAGGGAAAATGGAGAGCACAGATTCAATCGAGTAACGAGTTCTACAAGAGCTCGGGTCTAAGGCTCGAGTTGCCTAGTGTCTACTAGTACTCGTTATATACACCGGGTGTAATTAGGGGGGACAGCGGGGAATCCAGGGAAAAGAATGATGGGTGTAACAGCAGCTGATTTAGTGATGACAGGGCCAAAAAGTCCAGTGCTTATGAAGACGTTTCTCAGCGTCAAGCAAGAGTTCATGGTATAGGGTTGTGCCAGGCGTCGGAGGGCAGTGGTTGTGAGAGTGTGTTGGCTGCGAGTTTTCATCAATTCGTGAGCATTCTTTTACACCATTTACCTGTATTCTTGACCAAGTGTCAACTGATGATATATTAATGTAAAACTAAAAACCAATTTCTACGACGATTTGGTGTACAGTGTCTTACTGATGAACCTCCACGGCGGCTCTGGAACCAATTGGCATTCTCCCTTTACGCATCTGGTTGAACATTTCCTTCGCTCCACTATCTTCCGCCTTGCACTTCCACTGATTCCTGCTACCTACTGTATCAAGAACGATCCCCGCGTTTTCCATGCTACCGTCATCGTCGGTGTCCCATTCAGACGCAAGATGCTTCCTAATGATGGATAGTACGACCTCGGAAGAAAGAAGCTTTTCCCGAGCATTTTTGACTCGTGGGTCGTTCTTCCGCCTGTCTTCAATTTCTGATGACCTCAGTGGGAGGAAGTTGAATAGTGGTTTCAAATGAAGGTAATAGTCGTGGAAAAGTGACCGTAGTTCTTCGATGATCTCCAAGCAGGGGTGTTGACAAGCCTTTCACCAGTCGTAAGCAAATATTCGACAATTTCTTCAGGAGCAAGGCGTGACCCAGTGAGCAGTCAAGCTTGCTATCACCACCTATGACAGGACTGTCGCGACCTATCTCCATATACTGGTCGAACACGCCTTGCATATGTTTTGAGATCCACCTTCCTGACATTCCTGTATCTCGAAATCTCATATAAGAGCATCCAAAAGAATGACTCCAGGCCGCCTGAGAGCTCATGCGGAGTGAACTGAGGTTCTCGTAAACGCGCTATCGATATGAACTGCCATGTTCCCTGAATGCAATCCAGATAAGCTCATAACGCACAAGAAATTTTTGACAGATAACATACTGTTCATGAATATTGTCTTGGCTGTTCCTCGACCTCATTGTATACTTTTACTGACAGGTCCCAATCGATCAACATCCCCGAACCATCCTCGGTTATGAGAATGTTTCCCGCGCTCACGTCCCGATGCAAGAGTCCAGCCTTCTCGTATGCCACCGAGTGAGCTGTGCCGACTATTTAGCATATATAGCACCCGCAGGAAACAACGTCACTTACCTACAATGGCATCACTCCACACAGCTGCCCTGTAGACCTGAACATATTTAGAGTCTTCCCGAGTTTCTCCAAAACGAGCCGGTAATGAACATACGATCACACGCGGTTGACCAGGACACCAGTCGTGTTCCCCCTCAGTCCCTTTCACATAGTCTTGCGTCCCTGTCCTCTGTACAGCAAATGATGAGATCTTGACATGTTCAGGTGATAGAGGGACGTCGCCAGCGAAACCCATCCTTGGTATGTTTGGTACTCGCGCGTCGTGCAGTTCGCGATAAACGTCCCCTTCCCTTTGAAAGGTCTGTTTGCCAGAAATATTTGAGGGGTAGGCCAGGTCTGTGCTTTTGGCGTTATGTGCGATGTACCCAAATGTTGAACGGCCAAAAAGCGCCTCTGTGTACCATACAGCATTTGGTGTGATGTAATACCTGAGCTCCCCGTCGGCGGTTGTGGCGGCGTTATCGTCGTCACGAACAAGAAACTTGTGAAGCTCACTCTTCTTAACCTTCTCCAACCGTTGGTATGTCTTCAGTTTGGAAAGTGCCACATCTGCCTCATCAGATACGGGGGTAACAGTCGTGTCATAGCCGCGGTCGACCTCCGATAGGAAGTTATATCTCTGGAAGAATTCAAGCAAGGGTAGCCCAGTGGAATGGTTTTGTGTATATAACTCCGCTGCGATTACATTGAAGGAGGCGGCCATTTTCACCAAAAAGATAGACAAAAAACGAAAAGACGCGAAATTGAGAGCGGTGAAGTGCGGAGGCATAGGCGATCAACTGGCCACAGATTTGATAAACATTTTTTGTCCATCGTACGTGACTCTCCAAGTCATCTCCATCCGTCTTGTCCTCTTTCCACATACTTTTAAGGTCCCGGAATATACCGTCACTCTTGGTCTTGTTCTCGATCAAAAAGTCGACGGCAATGGCTTTGTATCCTCAGTAGTTGTATCACGCCTGTCAGAGCGACTCGAAGAACCCGAATAAAGAAATATATCGAGTTTCAAACGGTATGGGACATCCTGGGAAGAGGTGGTATTGTCAAATTTTAGACCAGGACAAAGTCCTGATGCTTCGACTGCCTGAATCTATGTCACGCGTAAGCGTGGAAGCATCTATGTATCAGACAGTAGAGAAACTTGCAAAAATCATTCTCATTCTCCGAGACAGTTTGGAATGGGCAAATATTATTTTGTTTGTTGGTCGTTTTTCGTGTGCCTCGGGAACAAATCCTTTTAAGAATTTGTTTACCGGCATGGGTCCAACAAATTTCTCGCAAGAATCAAATGTTATATCTTTATAGCGTGTCGAGGCCTTTGGTTGGGGTATAGAGGTGTGTGCTTGACTTCCTGAAATATTTCTCTTCAACGAGGTTGTTTCAGACAGCGTTTTCCATGGGTGAGGGTCTTTCGAGTTAGGTGGAGTGCTGGGTTTAGGTATATTGTGAGACAAGGAGAACGTGTCGAGGGTGGAATGCAGGAATCACTCACGGTTGACCCTTGATAGATGACCTTAGACACTCGGGCGCAATCGGATGGTCCCTGGAGCGCGGGTGAGATTATCTGACCCCAAAAGCCTGGCGAGGATGCGTCGTGTCGCGCAAACTTGAACCTTAAAGAAGAGAGATGAGAGATGAGAGATGGAAGTTGACGCGTGTGGTCACGTGTCGTTGTGGTCTCATGAACTACAATAATTTTGAGCTTTGTGTAACTAGTTGTACAGGGCGATGAGGGACTCAGAAACAAGAAACGATCATATAGATATCAATGGCTCATCGATGCGTGTATAATGGGGCGATGGTTGATGATAACGTAGCTAGTCAGCGTCCCTCCCACTCGTGGTAGCACTGAAAAGCATGTGGAGAGCTGAATAAATAACTGAGAAGTTGTATCGATTTTAAACCAATGCCCGTTTATATTGGCACTCTAGGAGGAGGCTTCCAAGTCATCCAGTCAGTGGCCGGGTGGCCAGTCCCCGCTCGAATATTAATGTCTTTCTTCCAACCAAGAGTCGAGGATAATTTCAATGCGTTGGCTTTTATTCAATGCTGCTTGAATGTAAGTCAAAACCCCCCTTCCCCACCTGAGAAATGTAATCTTTAGGACAATTCCATGCCTAGCCACAAGCACTAGCATTCGCTTACCACAAACGCAAACTCTTGATTAATGTTGGCACATCGAGCTATGAGCAATCCAAATAGTACGCATGTATTCAATATTTATCTAACGATATTCATACCATATGGAAGGGCGGTGTTACACGGCAAGTCGCGACCGCCGCTGTCCCAGTGTATCGCGTACTGTTACCAGGATCTCTACTTCTGACCCAGGGCCAAATAGAGCTGAAGTCTGCTCTTACATGCAGTCAGTACGCGAAATGGCAGGGCGGGAATAGAAGAAGAAAAATCTAAGATATAGTGTGATGCTTCGCTCCACGACGATGCCTCCACAAGGCCTATGAGGGACGAAGACAAAGACGGGTGTAATATTGAGCGCAAACCTCCACAAGATTGCACGAGGACGAGGGGGATGAAATCATGACGCGGGTGTAGAGAACGCCGGAAGTCGCAGTGCCGGGTAATTTAGCCTGTGCCTGTTTGGGATGGTCGTAATCGTAAGCAGAACAAAGCGAGAAAATGTAACCCGAAAAAAAGTATGTGGGTAGGCAAGAAGTTGTTTTTTAAATGACTGCACAAGGGCCCCCGAACGAACGGAGATGGAGACTGCGTAGGATGTCCGTACTGTACAGTCAAACTCTGGAAAACCTAAGGCAATCGTCACTTCAAGTTGGAATCTTGGACGAAGAAGAGAATACTCCATAGCTGTGAACACCCCGGTCTGCGTATGTGTGTTTGTGAGATCCGGTGGTGACCATTGGTATTCGGAGGAAGAGAGGAAGGAATGACACCCTGAATGAATGGAAGCCCACTCTTCCGCTAGACGAAACTCTCAAGGATAAATGATGTATGAACGTCCATACGTTTCTCAACACCACCAATCGGGGGTAATTTTCTGCCTTGCTTGTTTCAAGGCCAAAATAGGTACACAAGGGCTCGCCGTTGAGGCGCTCGGTCTATTGGAACTTTCCGAACTTCCAGGTTTTGGCCTCAGTATTTCCAACCCAGTTCCGAGCGACTGTCAGGGTACCCCCCCATGTGTTCACGCCTGTGGTGTGAGACTTACCATGTCTGAGAAAATATTTTGCTTAGAAGATGGGCGCCCCATGGTTCTGCATGTTGTAGCACCAACCCCAAAGGAGTTGTGCGGCAACTGCCTGGGTTACATAATATGCCACAAATGCGAGTGGTTATACTCTTGATGATGACGATTGTAGTGCTTGTTGCCAAGTCCCCATAATTAATGGATCCGGCGGCTTCCATCTGGTCGTGAAGTGTACTAATAGCGGCAAAAACCGTACATTTACGCACATGTCGAACGAAACCCGCTCAAGCCGCGGCGATGTGAGGAGGGCTAATCAATTAATTGGACACCTGATTGTCTTGATTCGAACAACATTCGAACAACATTCCAGCTCCATGTGAAGGGTAGAAATAGCGATGATGTTCATTATTGATATTACGGCGGCGATTCTAACAGCTGACAAGTCAGCGAGGCTAAAGGCTTACGCAACTTGCCCATATTCCAAACGTCATCGCGCAACAAGGTGGACAACTTGACTCTGAGTTGTCGGTGTTAACTGACAATGTGGAGGACTGTCTTGCATAGTAAAGGGAATGGGCTGGGTTGCAAAAACGCGGTTGCCTGCTTGATCGCCTCAAACTCCCCGCCGAAACTTGTGACCATGACCGCTTGCAGATTACGAATGGCATGCGAAGTAGACCACCAGCTCACCGCGACAGTCAGCCCAGGACGAGAGTTACTGAAAAACGATACCCTCACATTCATTTATCCAACCTCGGTATACTTTCTTACGACATAACCAGTGAGCGGAGAAAGGGGGAACCCTGAGTACGCTAAGATGGGTAATTTGGGTCTTGGGTCTGGGAATAGTCAACTTACACATGCTCAACTCGGTTAAAGTATACGATTTTATTGTTGCATGGAATTTTACAGTTTGCAACCTCATGTGGATATTGCAATATCAAGCAGATAGCGAGTATCGCCCACCACGGACTCGTCGGGCAACAGTCATCACGATGACTTTCTAAATTAACAGGTGAATGGGATGCTCAAGGTAAAGGTTTCGAAGGGAGCTGAGTTGTCGAAAAATCGAACTAGGCGCTGACTGGAAGTCGGTTGGTGCGGTCGGCAAAGCCCGCGTCGCGTGTTGACATTCCCACAACTGAGCAATTGGGGCTAACAGCCGCATCCACCAAGACGACACTTGCCTTCGTTTCCGTATTCAACCATAAACAAACATCTACTTTTTCAGTTCAGGATCAAATCATGCAATCAGAATCGGTTTCATTCAGGAAAACCCTCCGTAGGATATTTCATGCGTCATCTAGAAGCGACCAATCAGTTTGTGAGCTTTCGTCTTACTGCTTGCATGGTGGCTCTCAATCTGCCCTCCTTCTACAGCTGCCGGCCCCAACCCCACCTCATCGGAGCCAATCGGTGAAGGTGGTGGGGTCGCGATGAGCGCGATCGAGACATCTCTCGCAGCTTTGAAGGAGGCAAGCTCTTTGGCGGGAAAAATCCCTTACATCTCCCCAGTTGCAGGTCTTCTACTCCAAGTTCTCACCATGCGGGATGTGAGCATCTAACCACACTCTAGGTTATGCTTCATGTTGAAAACTTTGTTTGTTTTGACAGGAAGTAAAGCAGCACAAAGAAGAATGGGATATTGTAATGCGCAAACTTGGCAGAGTTGCCAGTCTAGTCGTAAATGTCGGAGAGTCCTGCCAGAAATATAACCTTGAGGAAAAGGATCTCCCTCCCGGTCTTCGCTCAATCCTTCGGTCCATTCAGTCGTGCGTCCTATATTCATGGTGCTCCATCACTAACTGATCATACATAAGTGAACTACGTGGGATTGAAAGCGCACTTAGGCGAAACACGGAGGTAGGACGTGTTGAAAAGGTTCTCCTGCGCAAGGATTTGCTACGGAAAGTCAAGCAATATGATGGGGAGCTATCGAATATACTTCAGACTTTCCAGGTTGGTCCTAGTTTCATCCTCCCTGTCACTCACCCAACTCATTGGCACCAGGCCGAGTTGGTTTTGGATGTGCGTTTTGCACTGGTTGAAGCGCGCCAGGTATGCGTGCGGCTGATAAAAGGTTGTAGTGATATCATCTTACAAAATTGACAGGTCCTCCATGCGGGCCCATCTGGAGTCCCTGATATCATCACGTAGGCATATCTTGTTGATACTCATGTTGCGCTGCCGACTGACAATCCCCAAGCTCCAAACCCCAGGAGCCATCTGCACCCGCAATTTTCTTTGGCCGTGATGCCGAGCTTGCTGAGATCCTTCACATGATTTTCACTGGCGTCGGATCTCGTCCTGCCCGCATTGCAATCCTCGGGCATGGTGGTTATGGCAAGACAACCCTTGCAAGTGCAGTTCTCACTCACCCTCAAGTTCAAGAACACTTCGGGGATGCTCGATACTTTGTTGCTTGCGAATCAGTCTCCTCATCAGGTGCTCTCCTAGTTGAACTCGCAAAGACACTTGGTGGTGTCTTGGATGGAGGCTCAAATGCTTCCTGGTCTCATATTCATGCTAAATTATGTTCAAAGGATAACATCATCTGTCTTGACAATTTTGAGTCACCTTGGGACCAGGCTGGTGACATAAGACATTCTGTCGAGAAGCTACTTTCCAGGATTGCAGGGATCCATTGTGTCACTCTTCTTATCACTATGCGAGGTACGATTCGGCCGGCCCAGACTCAGTGGACAAAGCCTACATTGGCTCCATTGAAGACTCTTAGCCAGGATGCTGCTAAAGAAATATGGAAGGAAATAGGAGATGACTATGATGATGCTGCAGAGGAACTCATCAAGGCTGTGGATTATGTTCCTCTTGCTGTTACCCTGTTAGCACATCTTTCCCAGGCAACATCACCTTCAATATTGTTAAAAGAGTGGCATTTAAAGCAGACCAAATTTATCCAAATGGGTCAGAGCCATAAGCTATCAAATCTTGAATACTCCATCCAACTATCCATTGAAAGTGGCAGCATGAAAGCCAATCCATCTGCCAAGGATCTACTTGGGATTCTCAGCATGCTACCAGATGGGATACATACAAAGCAGTTGGAAATATTTCAGGAGATTCTTGTTGATATGGATCTTCTATCCTGCTTGCGTATCCTGCAGCAGTGCAGTCTTATAAATGTGATTGGAGAGAAATATCAAACTCATCCAATCACTCGTCACTTTTGTAATCATCAAAATTTCATATCAGAAAACCATATAAAATCACTCCAGGAATTCTACATCAACCTGGCATCTTCAGAATCATATAGAGCACAGGCCCAGAAGCATGCTGAGATGGCACTTGAAGTGAATAACACAAAGGCCATGCTATTCCATCTTTTGAAGTCAAACTATATGGATCATTCAAGACTAGTTGACTCCATAATTACATTCACCCTTTTCCATGTCAGCATAGGAGACCATTCAGACAGATTGATAAGCCAAACTGTTGGATTTTTGCAAGAAAGGCAGGGTACCACATCATTATTGATACAGTGTCTTCAGAGATGGGGAAAACTGTGCTTTTATGCCAGTGACTCTGCACAAGCAAAACAAAAGATGCAAGAAGCAGAAATGATGTGTTCATCAAGTTCAGATAAGAACAGTGCCCTGCATGCAGCAGTATTAACAGATCTTAGTGAGCTTTATCTATGGGATGGAGCACTAGATGAGGCAGAAGCATCATATCAAAAAGCCTTAAAACTTCACCAGATTGCAAATGATGCATGGGGTCAGGGAAATGATCACAATGGACTTGGAAACATATATTTAAGAAAGGGGAAGCCAGCTGAGGCTGAAGCTTCATATAAGAAGGCATTGGAACTTCACAAGATTGCTGACAGTGCCTTGAGGCAAGGGAATGATTACAAAGGACTTGGAGAGACATATCTAGAACTGGAGAAGCCAGATGAAGCTGAATCCTCATTTAAAATGGCCTTAGAATGTCACAGGATTGCCAACAATGCACTGGGTCAGGGCAATGATCACAGAAGACTTGGAGAGACATATGTACAACTAAGGAAGCTAGATGAGGCTGAAATCTCATATAAAAAGGCCTTGGAGTTTCACAAAATTGCCAATGATGTCCTGGGTCAGGGAAATGACAACAATGGACTTGGAGGCATATATCTACAGTTGAGGAAACTAGATGAGGCTGAAGTCTCATACCAGCAGGCCTTGGAATGTTATAAGGTTGCCAATATGGTCCTGGGTCAGGGAAATGCTTTACATGGTCTGGGTAGAGTATACATGGAGAGGTCACAACTTAAAGATGCAAAGCACATGTTTGGGCAAGCACTTACCATGCATAAGCAAGCAAAAAACACAATATGGCAAGGGTTGGATGAGGAATACTTGGATAAAGTCTTGTCTAAGATGGACCATACTTCCAAAAAGTGAGGGCCTTGGACATGCTATGACCCCAGAAGTATTTCTTTTGCAGTTCTTTAAGACTTGTCATTTCCTTTCCTGACTTATTGTTGTGCCTCCTATGTATATTGTAACAGTTGTGTGATGACTTGTAACGGTTCGTGACACAGTCATGACAAGTGTCACATGTGCTCTGATCTCTGGATATGATTGTTCTACTATATTTTCTTTATTGAGGGTGCAACCCCTCTTGTTTACTCTTATCCTATTCTATCTCACTCCAGGGCCTAACCCCTGGAATCTATGACTACTGGGGATACCTATCAGAACCTTCTGATTAGCTTAGATCTTCTGATGTGCCTCTCTTTGATTTGACTTCTCAAAACTGTATTTAAACTACTTAGATCACAGAGACAGACCTTAAGTCTGTTCTCTTGTATCTAATACAGGTGCATTCAACTTCATAGATGTTACAACCTCTACCGTCTGCCCCCGTTTTCTTTCTACTCCCCAACGACGACCCCTCGCTGCCACCCACTTTGCACTTCTCAATCATGTCTCCATCGTGGGATCCATCACATGCCTTACTTCCATCCCCGTGACCCGCTTTGTACTTGTTGACACGACGTTTGCTTATGTTTGACTTGTTATCTCGTTATCGCCTTATCTTTACGACCGGACACTTACTTAATACCCTATCAGAAGCTCGACTCTACGCTGTCCGCTTCCGTATATTTGGGCCCACCTGACTCCGTACCCTTATCTTGTAGGCGCCCATTGAGTTACATATATAAGTCCACTGTAGTTACACTGTAGACCTCAGACTTGACTTATTGAATACATCGGTGCCTGTCTTCTGGACATCCCCTTGATCTCTGACTCATTTGTCTCAAGTACTTCTGGTACTTTTCTGTTCAACATCGTCTTAGGGAGCGCCCCTTTGACTTTGACTCATTCCACTTCATCTCCAAGAGGCCTTATTGGTTTCTTACCTGAACCTACGAATCGCGCTGTCACACAAGTCGTGTGGAACGTCCCGCACCAGACGTAACATCAAGTCAAGTCTCTCATCGTGGCTTCCAGCCGCAGTCAGACCTTGTTTAAAGAAGAGCTCATCGAATGAAGAGACGAGAATAACCTTTTGCAGCAGACACTTGGTTCTGCCGCCTGGAAAGACTTTGAATCTGAGTTTGGATACTACGTCTATCACGACGGAAGATACCAACTGGTAGAATACGACGACGAGAAGAGGGTTTGGTATCGTATCCGATATTCGGATAGCCGACACTCTTGGGTCACTACAGGGCCCGCCCCACCTGAATCGGATTAGGACCATGGAGAGAAAATCCCCCGGCCATTGTCACGGACTCTGAACCAGAAGAGTACGTAGAAGAACATAGCGAAGAAGCACTGGTATTAGCGTCGACTACAACCCCAGTTGCACCAGCAGTTGTCACGTTCAGAGCCCCTGCTTTGACAACTCCCAGATATCTACACAGTCCACCAGCACCGTCACCACGTCAAAACAAAGAATGTCCACCATCGCCACCCAACTCCCAGACCCAGCCCCTCCACCTCCGCCACCACCACCAGTCATGATGCCGCCTAATATACCCCCACCCTCAGGACGACTGTCAGGAGTACTACCCCAGACCTTCACAGGGGACCGCTCCCAGAGCAAGAAGTTTATGTTGGAGTTTACGACGTTCAAAAACTTCAACCACGATGTCCCCCAGATCATTAACCCCTTCCAACGCGCCAACCTTTTCCTATCTTTGATACAAGGAGACGCGGTAGATGACTGGACAATGGAGCAGCTGGAGTGGCTGAATGAACAAGTCGAAGGTGGTCGTCGCACCACTAATGAAGTTCTTTGGGAAACCATCGCCCAGAGATTCAAGGATGCATTTACCGATGGACAGGCCAAGCAGAAGGCTGCCCGAGAATTGAAATCCCTTAAAATGGAAAAAGGGGAATTGGACGCCTATGTGGCTAAATTCAGAAGCCTGGCTAACAGGGCTGGGTATGACATGGATGAAGAGGCAACATTGGACCTCTTCTCACAAGGGTTGCCTAACCCACTGGTCAAAAACATCATCCAGTTCCACCACCCCCAGGACTGGGATGCGTGGGTTGATGCTGCCTGACGACAGCAGCAAGATTATCTCGACTTCCAGACATGCTTTGGAGTCGATACCAAGAAGGGGAAAACTCGAGACCAGTGGAAGGCTGCCTTCGGGGTCAACCTGCCCATGCTCCCAGAGGGATCCAATGCAATGGATACCTCAGCTGACAGAACCAGAGCGCGGGTTGCACTGACGGAAGACGAAAGGCAGACATTAATGAAGGAAGGGAGGTGCTTTCGCTGCAAAGCACTGGGCCATATGTCAAGGGAATGCCCAAAGAAAGGGGCACGAGTGGCGGAAGCTATGGTCACGCCCATCCGCAACAACCCACCTACTGTGAGAAGAAGACGCCAACGAAAGAAGAAAAGGTGCAAGAAATATGGGCGAACATGATGAAGGAAAGCGAGGAAGTGCGGGCCATCTTGGTAGAGAAGGCTTTTGCCAAAAAGGATTTTTGATTGGCTCTACCCCGTCGGCCTGGGCATGAGCATTACATGTAACCTCTGTGTATACTAGTTGCTTCAAGTCATTAAAATACCAGTACATTTCGAGACTACACAGAGGATGGCTGACCGTGACATCCTGATTGACTCAGGAGCCACTGATAACTTTATCAGCCCACGAATGGCGAGGACCATGGGCTTGGGGATGCTGGAACTCCCCCAGGAAAAGAACATCTGGAATATAGATGGAATGGCCAATAAAGCCGGAAGGATTACCCACTACACCGACCTTAATGTCCAAGTGGGGGAAAGGACAAAGGCAATTCGCTTCCTTGTCACCAATTTGGGAAGCGAAGATCTAATCCTAGGATACCCATGGTTGGCTGCATTCGAGCCAAAAATCAATTGGAGCGACGCAACCATGGACAAGGACTACTACCCAGTTCTCATCACATCATTAGGGTACGACTATGCTATCCGACACACAAAGGTACCGGAGACAGAGGGGAGGATGTGGGACGCTGCTATGTTACGAAAGCATCAGAACTGGCCCAAAAGGCAGCAGAAGGGCATACAGAGAAAAACTTCGAGGAAGTAGTGCCGGAGGTTTATCACCGACATTGGAAAGTGTTCTCAGAAGAGGAATCACAATGTTTCCCGCCAACGCGACCTTGGGATCACGCCATTGAATTCACACCTGACACCCCGTCTGCCATCGACTGCAAAATCCATCCATTGTCCCAGAAAGAGCAGGAGGCACTCACAGCGTTTCTTGAAGAACACCTTGCGAAAGGATATATTCGCCCGTCAAAGTCACCATACGCATCACCTTTCTTCTTCATCAAAAAGAAAGATGGGAAACTTCGACCCGTCCAAGACTACCGACGGATAAATGCCCATACCATAAAGAACGCTTATCCTCTTCCCCTCATCTCCGAACTCATTGATACCATGAGGGACAAGTCCCTATTCTCCAAAATGGATGTCTGGTGGGGGTACAATAACATCAGGATTAAAGAAGGAGATCAGTGCAAAGCGGCGTTCAAAACCAACCAGGGACTCTTCGAGCCAAACGTCATGTTCTTCGGTCTTACCAACTCGCCTGCCACCTTCCAATCTATGATGAACCATATTTTCCGTGACCTTATCCTCACAGGCGAAGTAGTGGTGTACATGGATGATATCCTCGTGGCTACAACAGACGATTTGGCCCATCACTGACAGCGTGTTCATCAAGTGTTGGACATTTTGCATGAGCACGATCTATACCTCAAACCGGCAAAATGCTCATTTGAACAACGGAGCATAGAATACTTGGGGGTTATCCTGGAAGGAGGACGGGTTCGGATGGATCCAGTAAAGGTGCAAGGGATTCGGGAATGGCCCATACCCACATGTATCAAGGATGTGCAATCCTTCATCGGGTTCTGCAACTTCTACCGACGATTTGTACGAGGATTCTCAGGTATGGCCCAACCATTGAACGGGCTGTTAAAAAAGGATACACCTTGGCACTGGGGAAACGAACAACAACAAGCCTTCGAACAGATCCGAGACATTGTAGGCTCAGAACCAGTTCTTCTGCAGCCAGATCTGGAAAAGCCCTTTGAACTTGAAGTAGATGCATCGCGCTTTGCAAATGGAGCCATACTAAACCAACAGGATGTGGCAGGATTACTTCACCCAGTTGCCTTTTACTCAGAAACATTCTCGCCGGCAGAACGGAATTACGATATTTGGGACAGAGAACTGCTCGCCATTGTAAAAGCACTACGACATTGGCGACCGTACCTGGCAGGAACTCCCCATAAAACCATTATTCACACCGATCACTCCAACCTATTATATTGGAAGGAACCCCACAAGATTAGTCGGCGGGTTGCCTGCGAAGTCCTAGAACTGGAGGAATATAACTTCGCGTTGAAACATATCGCAGGAAGCCGCAATGCACGCGCAGATGCCTTGTCACGACGGCCGGATTGGAACAATGGAGAAGAGGACAATAATGATGTCATGGTCCTGCCTGAAGAGGTTTTTGCAAAAACCGCCATCGTGAGCCTCCATGACATGGACCTATGGGCTCAAGTGTCACAAAACATGAACCAACAATTATGTGAGTCATGGGCAGACGCACATAATCTGAAGAAAATCGATGGCCTTTGGTGGAAGGACGGGGATCGTCTCGTTGTCACTGGTGGCAACAACATTAAGAGGGGGGTGATCCATTTCCACCATGACCTTCCCTCGGCGGGCCACCCCGGCATTACGAACACATACGCCTTGGCCAAACGAGATTACTGGTGGCCAGACATGAAGAAGGATGTGGAAAACTATGTGAAGGGATGTGCGGACTGCCAAGCCAACAAAGTAAACACACACCCGCACCCACCAGCACCATTCCCGATCACACCTACGGCCTCATTACCATTCCAGACCATTGCGATGGACTTCATAGTCAAACTCCCCATCTCCAGAGGATTCGACTCGATCTTGACCATCACCGACCACGATTGCTCTAAAGCGGCATTGTTCATACCCTGTAATGAGTCCGTCACAGCGGAAGGCGTAGCCAAACTTTACCTGGATCACGTCTACAGACACTATGGCCTCCCCGAAAAGATCACCTCTGACCGCGACCCACGCTTTACCTCCACCTTTGCCAGGGCGCTCTGTAAGACCTTGGACATTACCCAGAATATTTCGACTGCCTATCATCCACAGACTGATGGGCAGTCAGAAAGAACGAACCAATGGCTAGAACAGTATCTTCGGTTCTGGTGCAACAGGCGACAGGACGACTGGGCTGACTGGCTAGCAATGGCAGAGTTTGCACACAACTCATGGCCCAACGGGACTGCCAAGACCCCTCCATTCTCACTTATCATGGGTTGGACACCACGGACCAACTGGACCAAGAAACCCACAAACGTCCCGTCGGCTGCGCAGCGTATCAGCCAATGGGAGGAGATCAGGAAATCGGCCAATGAAAACCTGCTCAAGGCGCAAAGAACCCTATCCAAAAGGCCGTCAAAGTTCACGCCTTATCAGACCAATGACCTCGTCTGGCTGGAGGGAAAGAACATTCACACGTCACACCCCACTGCCAAATTAGCTCCCCGACGCCACAGACCCTTCATGATAACGAGGAAGCTGTCAGATGTGTCATATGAACTCGGACTTCCATCCACATGGAGAATTCACCCAGTCTTCCATGCCCGACTTCTGACACCTTACAGAGAGACAGCCCTGCTGTTACATCCGGTGCGGGACGTTCCACATGACTTGTGTGACAGCGTTCGTTTGTTGTCAGATAAGAAACCAATAAGGCTTCTTGGAGTTTATACGGGAGGAGTCAAAGTCAAAGAGGCTGCACTCTGAGACGATGTTAAGCGGGGAGTACTGGAAGTACTTTGTGAGACGATCGAGTTCAAGGCGTTCAAGGGGAAGTCCAGAAGACAAGCACCGATGTATTCAATAAGTCAAGTCTAAAGTCTACAATGTAGTTACAGCAGACTTATATACGTAATTGAATGAGCGTCTAAAGATAAGATATCAAGGAGTCATGTGGGCCCGAATATACGAAAGCAGATGGCATAAAGCCTGGCTTCTGATAGGGTATTAAGTAAGTGTCCGGTCTTAGAGATAAGGAGATAAGTGATAAGGGAATCCATAACAGAGGTAAGCAACAGGTCAACATAGACAATCAACGGTCACGGGGATGGAAGTAAAGCATGTGAGGGATCCCAGGACCGGGACATGATCAAGAAGTGGAGGGTAGGCGGAAGGGAAGGGTCCTCGTTAGGGAGAGTGAAGAAAAGTGGGGTGCTAGGCCCTGGTCGTAACATCACCCTCCCTTCTGGTTCAAGCTGACCCAGCTAGAAATGCGCACCGTCATCGTCCTGCACCAAGTCTACATAATCATCTGCCAGGTTTCAATCGTCGATGGTGTAAGTGTCGTCAGCCGCGCATTGATGTGTGCGCAAGAAACCATACGGGCCGCGTCGTCCACATTGTCGGCATAAGTTGTGGACTGGGCAATCGAGTTCGCGATGTCCTGCGTTGTGACGCAGACATTTGCCGCACCACCCCGAGGGGTTAACGATCGTCGGGGCGACGCCCACATGACGGAAAATGCAGAAGCGGCTCCAGTGCAGAGTACTCCGGCAGTGACGGCACCATTTGCGGTTGAGTGGGCAGTTCCAGCTAATGTGATACTTGCTATCACATCGCCAGCATGTCTCACCCCGGGGGTTCTCGTGCATCCGCGGCATCTCAAACCGATTCGGCAGTAGTCAGGGGGCAGCCCCCAATGATCGTGGGGGGAGCGGTCGTGCGTATGTGTCAGCATACCTTTCAGCAATGGTCTGGTACGCATCCCCAATCTCCAATCTCTTCCGAATCTCTACCAGCTCCTGTTCGACTTGGAACATCCCGTTAGTAAGTCGGGTCATCATCTTCGCGTGCTCCTTGTACTGTTTGTTGAGCGTCGTGCGCAGTGTTAAATTCTTCCGCAGTCTCATGACTTCGGCTCTGAGATGCGGAAGGCGCATGTCACCCATCACTTCGTCAATTGCAAAGGCGCGGGAGTCCTCGGCGGCCAGGTGTCCAAGCTGTTCGTCGGTCAACGTATGGTGCAGACATCCTGTATACCTTTCCTCTAAATAGACCGGGGCCCCGTAAACAGGGCCATCCTTCTTCATACAGCCCGCGACGTCCATCCCTCCATTGGTATAGAATATGTACTTGGCGATGGCGGTCATCCCATCAGCCATGGTGATCTTGAGGGGGAAGTACATGGACGAGTTGGGGTTGTTAGCAATGAATGGAAACTCGGGTACTTCGTCATCTAGTTCCATGCCCAACAGGTCGTTTGGGTGTGGCTCCTCACTGTGTTCAAAGTCGTCGTTCGGGTTGGGGATTGATTCTTTACTCGAGCTGCCGCGGCCTCATAGTTGATGGGCAAAGAGGGGCGTGAAGAAGGGTGAGCAGAGGGAAAGTTTTCGACGGTTACATTGGTGGCGGTGAAAGCGTCAATGGCAGCGTTGGCAGTGATGAAAGACATGATAGAGTGAATGGTGGTAGGACGTTGCTGGGGGAGCAGGTACTGGGGAATTCGACAGGGTTCTGGGTTGCTCCCCTTTTAAGCGTTCTTGGGCGCTTCTGGGTGTCGGATGTGAAACTCCGAGATAAGGGCAGGGGCGAAGATTTCTCCGGCTGGCTCCCACGAGTTGTCAGAGTCTGGGAATCCCTTCCACTTGACAAGGTAATACAGCTTGCGCCCTTGACCTTGTCGCTTTGAATTGAGAATGCGTTCCACCTCCCACTCTTCTTCTCCATTGATAAGGTCAGGTGGAGGCCTTGGGAAGTTTTCCCCGTGAATGGTGGTTTCCTTATATGGAGTCAGAAGTTTGGTGTGGAAGACGGGGTGGATCTTCCATTTCGGGGGTAACTGCAGTTCATATGATACGTCCGACAGCTTCCTGGTGATCTGGAAGGGTCCGTGATGTCGGGGCGCTAACTTGGCCGAGGGATGTGACATGTGGATGTTCCTTCCTTCAAGCCAGACCCAGTCATTGGTTTGATAAGGTGTGAATGTGCTTGGCTGTGCTGCCAGGAGCTGTTGCGCCTTCGTCAGGTTCTCATTGGCGGATTGTCGCAACTCTTCCCATTGGCTTATCCGTCGGGTTACGGAGGGGACATTAGTGGGCTTATCTGTCCATGTGGTGCGCGGGGTCCAGCCCATGATAAGGGAGAAAGGGGTGGCTTTCGTAGTTCCGTTGGGCCACGAATTGTGAGCAAATTCCGTGGTTGAGAGCCATTCTGTCCAGTCGTCCTGTCTGCTGTTGCACCAGAACCGCAGATACTGTTCTAACCATTGGTTTGTTTGTTTGGATTGCCTGTCCGTTTGGGGGTGGTAAGCCGTCGAGATGTTCTGTGTTATGTCTAATGTCTTACACAGGGCTTTGGCGAATGCTGATGTGAATCTGGTGTCTCGGTCGGATATGATCTTTCTGGGGAGTCCATAGTGACAGTATACATGGTTCAGATATAGTCTCGCCACCCCTTCAGCCATGATGGTTTCGTTGCAAGGGATAAACAAGGCCGCCTTGGAGCAGTCGTGGTCAGTGATCGTAAGGATGGTGTCGAAGCCTTGTGATTTGGGTAGTTTGACAATAAAGTCCATTGCAATGGTCTGGAAGGGAGTCGATGCAATGGGCACGATGGGGTGTATTGGTGGGGTTTTCGGGTGGGTGTTCACCTTGTTTGCTTGACACGCTGCGCACCCCTGCACATAACTCTCGACGTCCTTTTTCATGTTGGGCCACCAGTAGTCACGTTTGGCAAGAGCATAAGTGTTTGCGATGCCAGGGTGGCCGGCAGAGGGAAGGTCGTGGTGAAAATGGATCACCCCCTCTTAATGTTGTCGCCACCGGTGACAACGAGTCGATCTCCGTCTTTCCACCACAAACCGTTGACTTCTTTCAAGTTGTGTGCATCAGCCCATGAGCGGCAGAGTGAGGGGTTCATATTCTGTGAGACTTGGGCCCACAGGTCCATATCATGGAGACTAACGACAGTGGTCTTTGCAAACACCTCCTCAGGAAGGACAGTGATGTCGTTGTTGTCGTCCTCGCCTGTATGCATATCTGGTCTGCGCGACAGCGCATTGGCTCTGGCATTTTGGCTGCCAGCGATGTGTTTCAAGGTGAAGTTGTATTCCTCTAGCTCCAGGACCTCCTGTGCAACACGCCGTGTGACGCTTATTGTCGATGTGACAACCTGCGACGCGCGTGTGACGTTTTGTGACGGTTTTTCGAGCCGCGCGCGTTCGACTTTTGTTTCAACGTTTCGACTTCTCGCTCCGAGTCATGTGACTGGAGCTGATGATCTTGCTTTATCTGATTTTCGGACTTCTTAGACTGATTGGGATTGACACTCATTCGCTTCTGGAGTGGGTGCAACACCACTTATATTTCCTGTCTCAATCTCCACTGGAGATTCACATGGACATTTACTACTATATTGAATCTTCTACTTTACTTACAAGACACTAGAGTACATGTATTTAAGCAGGACATATTGGAGAGACAGACCTTAAGTCTGTTCTCTTGTATCTAATACAGGTCTACTGTTCTTCACCAGAATCCCCTTGAACTTCCTAAGCTGCAACTTAGGAAGCCTTCACCCCAGAACCTCCAGCAGGGCCTATTGCCACTGCTTCGACTCGCTTCTTGCACGCGTGCCCTTCTTATCTTGTGTGGGCCTTGAATCCTAACCGCGGCCCTCTGTGGTTCGCTTTGACACCTTGAATTGACTTGCTCTTGATAGCCTTGACCTTGATCCTTGATCCTGGCTCTTGTGGTTCACCCTGACCCCTTGAACCAACTTGTCCTTGACAGTCTTGACCTTGCAGGCACTCCATATCTTGAAGGGGCTTGACTTGAACGATCCTAGACACAGCAGAGACCTGGCTGTGACACGCCGACTGATTTTATGGGGCTCTTTCCAATACAACAGGTTGGAATGGTTGGTGTGGATAATGGTCTGATGTGGAGTCCCGGCCAGGTAAGGTCGCCAATGCCGTAATGCCTTGACTATGGCTAAGAGTTCCCTATCCCAGATGTCATAATTTCGTTCGGCTGGGGAGAAGGTCTCGGAGTAGTATGCCACTGGGTGGAGTATCATTGTGGCATCTCTCTGATATAACACAGCTCCATTTGCAAAGTGAGAGGCGTCCACTTCCAATTCGAAGGGGCGACTTAGATCTGGTTGAATGAGTACCGGTTCTGAGCTGACTAAATCCCTGATCCGTTCAAACGCTTGTTGTTGTGTTACGTCCCAATGCCATGGCACGTCCTTTTTCAATAGATCGTTTAACGGTCGTGCGATGCCTGAGAATCCTTTGACAAAGCGTCGGTAGAAGTTACAGAATCCAATGAACGACCGGACATCCTTGACACAGGTCGGAACTGGCCATTCCCGAATTCCCTGTACTTTAATGGGATCCATGCACACTTGTCCTCCTTCTAAGATGACCCCCAGGTACTCAACACTTTGCTGCTCAAAGGAGCACTTGGCGGGCTTGAGGTACAAATTGTGTTCCTGGAGTATGTCGAGTACCTGATGTACGCGATCTCGGTGGTGATCTAGATTGTCTGGGGTGGCCACCAAGATATCGTCCATGTAAACCACTACTTCTCCAGTGAGGATGAGATCCTGGAAGATGTGGTTCATCATGGCTTGAAATGTTGCCAGTGAGTTCATGAGGCCAAAGAACATGACATTTGGTTCGAATAATCCCTGATTTGTTTTAAATGCCGCTTTACACTGGTCACCTTCCTTGATCCTGACGTTGTTATACCCCCATCGCACGTCCATTTTCGAGAAGAGGGACTTATCCCTCATAGTGTCTATGAGTTCGGAGATGAGTGGCAGGGGGTAGGCATTTTTCATGGTATAAGCGTTAATCCGTCGATAATCCTGGACCGGTCACAGCTTCCCATCCTTCTTTTTGATAAAGAAGAAGGGTGACGCGTACTGTGACTTAGACGGGCGGATGTACCCTTTGGCCAAATGTTCTTCAAGGAACTCTGTCAACGCCACCTGTTCAGACTGGGACAATGGATAGATTTTACAGTCGATTGCTGCCGGCGCGTTAGGGAGTAGGTCTATGGCGTGATCCCAGGGTCGGGAAGGTGGAAATCGCTGTGACTCTTCTTCCGAGAATACCCTCCAGTGTCGGTGATAGACTCGCGGTACTACATCGCTATAAGTTTTTTCTTTCTGCCCTTGCGTCGCCTTCTGGGCCAATTCTGAAGCCTTGGTGGTGTAACAGCGACCTGGGTCTTCCTCATTTGTGTCTACAACCATCTGGTGTCTGATCGCATAATCATAGCCGATCGATGTGATGATGGTGGGGTAGGAGTCTTTGTCCATCGTCGCATTGGCCCAATTGATTCTGGGTTCGAATGCAGCAAGCCATGGATATCCCAGAATAAGATCTTCATCCCCTAAGTTGGTGACTAGGAAGCGGATGACTTTTGTTGTTTCTCCGACTTGGACGTTTAGGTCAGTATAATGTGTGATCTTTCCAACACGATTGGCAGTCCCATCAATATTCCAGATATTTTTCTCTTGGGGAAGAGCCTGCATCCCCAGTCCCAAGACTTTGATCATTCTTGGACTGATAAAGTTATCTGTGGCTCCAGAGTCCACTAAGATGTCTCGGTCGGCCGTTCTCTGTGTAGTCTCGAAATGAACTGGTATTTTCAACGATTTGAAGCGACTAGTATACACAGAGGTAACATGGAGTGCTCTTGCCCAGGCCGACGGGGTAGAGCCTATCAAAAATCCTTCTTTGCAAATGCCTTCTCAACAAGAATGGCTCGCACTTCCTCACTCTCCTTCATCATGTTTGCCCATATGTCCTGGGCTTTTTCTTCTTTGGTTTGTTTGTCTATGGCTGGTGGGTTGTTGTTGACGGGGGTGGTGGGTGTAGTATTTGCCGCTGTGACTCGTACCCCCTTCTTCGGACAGTCCTGGGACATATGCCCCTGTCCTTTGCAGCGGAAACACCGTCCTTCTTTCATCAGCGTCTGCCGTTTGTCTTCTGTGAGCATTGCTCTTGCCCTGGCTCTATCTGCCGAGGTATCCATTGCATTAGGATCCCTCTGCGTGGCATGCGCTGGTTTGACCCCAAACGCTGCTTTCCACTGTTCTCTGGTCTTTCCCTTTTTGGTGTTGACTCCAAACCGCGTTTGGAAGTCGAGGTAGTCCTGCTGCTGTCGTCGAGCAGCATCAACCCATTCGTCCCAATCATGAGGGTGATGGAACTGAATAATGTTTTTGACAAGTGGGTTTGGCAGCCCTTGGGAAAAGAGGTCCAAGGTTGCCTCTTCATCTGTATCATAACCCGCTCGGTTTGCCAGGCTCTGGAACTTTGCTACATAGGCATCAAGCTCTCCCTTTTCCATCCACAGGGCTTTCAATTCCCTGGCTGCTTTCTGCTTCGCCTGTCCATCAGTGAAGGCATCTTTGAATCTCTGGGCTATGGTCTCCCAGAGGCCTTCACTGGTAGTACGGCGTCCACTTTCTACCTGCTCGTTTAACCATTCGAGCTGCTCCATCGTCCAGTCGTCAACTGTGTCACCTCTGATGAGCGAGAGGAAGAGGTTGGCGCGCTGAAAAGGGTTGACGATTTGGGCGACATTGTGGTTGAAGTTCTTGAACGTGGTGAACTCCAGCATAAACTTTTTACTTTGGGAACGATCTCCCATGAAGGTCTGGGGTAGGATTCCCGAGAGACGTCCTGATGGTGGAGGGATGTTTGGGACAACAGGAGGTGGAGGAGGGGGAGGAGGAGCGGGGTCAGGGAGCTGGGCAGCGATGGTTGACATGTTTTGTCGGAATGGGATGATGGTGTCGGAGGATTGTATCGAGATCTGAGGAGTTGTCAAAGCAGGTGCTCTGGTCGTGACAACTGCCAGTGCAACCAGGGGTGTAGGCAATGCTAATACTGGTGCGTCTTCACTATTTTCTTCGACGTATTCTTCTGGTTCTGAGTCGGTGATGATCGCAGGCGGGTTCTCTCTCCACGGTCCGAGACCGAATTCTGGTGGAGCGGGAGCGGTAGTAACCCACGAGTGTCTGCTATCCGAGTATTGGATACGATACCAAACTCTCCTTTCTTCGTCGTACTCTACCGGTTGGTATCTTCCGTCGTGATAGACGTAGTATCCAAACTCGGTTTCAAAGTCTTTCCAGACGGCAGAGCCAAGTGTCTGTTGTGAAAGATTATTCTCGTCTCTGCATTTGATGAGTTCTTCTCTGAACAGGGTCTGGCTTCGGCTGGACGAAGCCACGCTGGGTAGAGACTCGACTTGATGTTACGTCCGGTGCGGGACGTTCCACACGACTTGTGTGACAGCGTTCGTTCGTTGTCAGATAAGAAACCAATAAGGCTTCTTGGAGTTTATACGGGAGGAGTCAAAGTCAAAGAGGCTGCACTCTGAGACGATGTTAAGCGGGGAGTACCAGAAGTACCTTGTGAGACGATCGAGTTCAAGGCGTTCAAGGGGAAGTCCAGAAGACAAGCACTGATGTATTCAATAAGTCAAGTCTAAAGTCTACAATGTAGTTACAGCGGACTTATATACGTAATCGAATGAGCGTCTAAAGATAAGATATCAAGGAGTCATGTGGGCCCAAATATACGAAAGCGGATGGCGTAAAGCCTGGCTTCTGATAGGGTATTAAGTAAGTGTCCGGTCTTAGAGATAAGGAGATAAGTGATAAGGGAATCCATAACAGAGGTAAGCAACAGGTCAACATAGACAATCAACGGTCACGGGGATGGAAGTAAAGCACGTGAGGGATCCCAGGACCGGGATGTGATCAAGAAGTGGAGGGTGGGCGGAAGGGAAGGGTCCTCATTAGGGAGAGTGAAGAAAAGTGGGGTGCTAGGCCCTGGTCGTAACACCTGCATGGGGAAAACTTCCCGAGACCCCCCCCTGAATTAATCGATGGAGAAGCGGAGTGGGAAGTGGAGCGAATTCTAGATTCCTCACGTAAAGGCCGAGGGCGCAAGCTGCATTACCTAGTCAAGTGGAAAGGATTCCCAGACTCTGACAACTCGTGGGAGCCCGCTGGGAATATCTTTGCCCCGGCCCTTATCTCGGAGTTCCATGACCGACATCCAGAGGCGCCCAAGAATAGTTAAAAGAACAGCCCCAGATCCCAAGTAAACTCCCCAGTACATGCTCCCACAGCAACGTCCTACAACCACAGAATCCATTATGTCTTTCATCGCTGCCAACGCTGCCATCGACGCCTTCACCGCCACTACCGTGGTTGTCGAGAACTTCCCCTCTGCTCACCCTTCTACACATCCCTCCTCACCCATTGATTACGAGGCTGCCGAAGCCCGAGTCAAGAACCAGTCCCCCAACCCCAACGACGACTTCGACCACTGCGAAGAACCACATCCGAATGACCTGATAGGTATGGAGTCAGATGATGAAGTTCCCGAATTCCCCTTTTTCGTTAATAACCCAAACTCCTCCACGTACTACCTGTTGGAGATCACCTCGGGTGATGGGACAGTCGCAATCGCCAAGTATATCTTTTACACTAATGGAGGGATGGACGTGGCTGGATGCATGAAGAAGGACGGTCCCGTTTATGGAGCTCCAGTATATCTGGAGGAAAGGTACACCGGCCGCTTGCACCACACCATGACCGACGAACAACTGGGGCACCTGGCTGCCGAAGATTTGCAAGCCTTTGCCATCGATGAAGTACTGACTGACATGTGACTTCCGCATCTCAAAGCTGAGGTAATGAGACTGCGGAAGAATCTAACCTTACGCAATACACTCAACAAGCAGTACAAAGAACACGCGAAGATGATGGCCCGGCTGACCAACGGGATGTTCCAGATTGAGCAGGAGTTGGTGGAGATTCGAAAGAGGTTGGAGAAAGGGGATGCCTACCAAACAATTGCCGAAAGGTACGCCGACACGTATGCCCGACCCTTGCCCCCACAATCATTGGGGGCTGCTCCTGTGCTGTTGCCCAACCGGTTCGAGATGCCACGTATGCATGAGAACCCCTGTGGAGAGACATGCTGGCGCTGTGATAGTAAGTATCACATCAGCTGGAACTGTCCCCTCAATCGCAAGTGGTGTCAGCACTGTCGTAGCAACCTGCACTGGAGCAGGTTCTGTATCTTCCGCCGCATAGGAGTCACTCTGACAATCAACAACCCATCCGCATGGTGTGGCAAGTGCTTGCGTCACAATGCAGGACACCACGAGTTGGACTGCCCTGTCCACGACCAGTGCCGCTTATGTGGTCGACGTGGCCCCTACGGATTCCTCCGCACCCACCAATGCCCCCAGGATGAGGACAAGGAGAACTATACCATGGATGATCGTAATGTAGCTGACGACTACTTGGAGTTGGTACAGGATGATGACGGTACGAGTCGTTTCTAGCCGGGTCTGCTAGAACCAGAAGAGGGGGTGATGTTACAACCTCTACTGTCTGCCCCCGTTTTCTTTCTACTCCCCAACGACGACCCCTCGCTGCCACCCACTTTGCACTTCTCAATCACGTCTCCATCGTGGGATCCATCACATGCCTTACTTCCATCCCCGTGACCCACTTTGTACTTGTTGACACGACGTTTGCTTATGTTTGACTTGTTATCTCGTTATCGCCTTATCTTTACGACCAGACACTTACTTAATACCCTATCAGAAGCTTGACTCTACGCCGTCCGCTTCTGTATATTTGGGCCCACCTGACTCTGTACCCTTATCTTGTAGGCGCCCATTGAGTTACATATATAAGTCTGCTGTAGTTACACTGTAGACCTCAGACTTGACTTATTGAATACATCGGTGCCTGTCTTCTGGACATCCCCTTGATCTCTGACTCATTTGTCTCAAGTACTTCTGGTACTTTTCCATTCAACATCGTCTTAGGGAGCGCCCCTTTGACTTTGACTCATTCCACTTCATCTCCAAGAGGCCTTATTGGTTTCTTACCTGAACCTACGAATCGCGCTGTCACACAAGTCGTGTGGAACGTCCCGCACCGGATGTAACAATAGAACTCCACTTGAACTCCCTAAGTAGCAGCTTGAGGAGTCTTCTTCCCAGTAGCTTAGCAGGGCTTATTGCTGCTGCCTTTGACTTGTTTTCTGCATGTGCCCCCTCCATATCATTGTGGGCACTTGAAATGTTGACCTGATCTGGATCTTCTTTACTAGAACTTGAATCTTGAGTGTGCTCAGATCTTGAGGGCCTTCAGACCTGAAAATGCAACTGGACACAGCAGGCACCTGGCTGTGACATATATACAGTGGCTCAAAAAACTGTCTGCATGTTTTGAACTTTTGTACAAATGCATATATTATAGTGTTTAAAGGTCTGGTTGCCTGAACCAAAAAAATGACCAAAACTGGACTGAACCCAACCAAATGCAACCAGACCATCAGTTGCAGTTGCTAGGGATCAGCAAGGGTTTTCATACCTGCATGGGTAAGCACCGTGGGTTTTGATGGGTACAGGTATGGGTTTACAACTCCCAACCTGCCAGAAACCCATACCTGCACAGCAGGTTTGGCAGGTATAAGTGGTCATCAGTCATTGACAAGATCAGTGTCATGGCTCTACTTTATTTTTCCTTTTATTTTCTCCCTTTCGGATCACATGACTGTGGGAAGATTACCCAGCAGTCTCAACACGTGATCATGGGAATGTAGTCGTGACATGGATCATGTGACCGAGTCACATGTAATAGTCACATGCTGCTTAGTCAGCACAAGAGCCACTCAAGAATTACAAGTCGACTTTCTATTGTGTTTACCACAATAAGCAGAGGCCCCACAGTCTAGATGGTTCTAGACCAAGTGGAGTTGCTATCAAGATAAGAGGAGTCCAGCCTAGAAGGTTCTAGGTAAGTGGAGCTCTAGATAAGGGCCCAGGTTGGGCCATGGCCAATTTTAGCACAGAACCACATGTATCAGTAGATAGACGTGTTCCAGACCTAAGGGCTAGACTACATATCAGTTATCTACTCCAGTGATGTCATTATGACATCACACTGTGGAGCATGATCAGTCAGCAGAGTAAAGCAGCTTACGAATCACAGAGATAAGGCTCAGTCAGCAATACAGCTGACTGATACTTGCTGATTCTTGCTTACACTCATTGCTTACCTCGTTACACTGAGAAATGTATATAAGACCCTCTGTAACAGCCTGTAGCCCCCATCTTGTCCTCTTGGGGCTGCAGGTGAGTAACTGTCTACACGAGTTTGATACATAGTGCTAATGGTATCCTGCCTCCCTGTGTGACTCGATCCTTTGGATCTTGTCCTCTTGGGGCTGCAGCTTCTTTGGGTTTCAGAACACTGCTGTTGTGGTTGAACAAACCACTGTGGGCAGCAAGGTTCCCCATCATTGCTTGACACGTGACGTTTGCCTCCGCGGTATGCCCAACGACTTAGGTCACCTTTTCTCTTTTGCCCTTCTTACCTGAGTGTACATGGAGCTTCACCTGTTACAATCAGCAGAAATGTAATGATAAAATACATCTGTAGCAAACAAATGACAAGATTAAATTTGATGTATGCTACAGGGTTTCTGTAAATATATTCTAGTGTTATCCTATGAAATATCAAAGCAGATCAACAGTGCGATGTAAAATAAAAGTGTTATCAGTGATCCACTCTCTTGAAAATCATGATGCAACTGTTTTATTAACACATGATCAATTCTGCCAGTCTGGCACTATCTAAAATACACTCTAGACTACTTTAGACTATTCTATAATCTAATTATCAATTTATTTTACTGAAACAAGGCCTGTGTGTATCTACAGGCTGCATAGAGCAGCAACTACATTGCATTGCATGGACCAGCATATTGGTCTGATCTCCTTCCTATTAAGGAAGGTTGACTTAACAATCATGGCTTTGATTTTCCATTGGTCCAACAAGATTGTGATCATGCATAGATAACACAACAGAAACATGTTCACAAATTAATTAGATACATAGAATATACATCTAAGATCTGACATATGATCAAATTACATCATTAAATGAGATAACGAGATAACGCATTCATTTAATCTAGTAGCTGATATAGTACATCTAAAGTACAAGCCTGTGCCATGCCTGTTCCACAAAATGAAATAAAATAATAATGTAAATAAAGAATAAACTTAATCTTCTGAACATAAATCAGCAATTATTGAGGGATCCTGAGTAGCCACAAATGAACATGTTGTATCCAAGTATGTATCTCCTTGACCAGGATGGACTGGGCTGAGTGTCCGAAATGTGCAATGCAAGTAAAGAACTTGCATGTGTTTAGTGATGTTGTAACACCTGGTGTGGGCATTCAGCACGACATGTGATAAGTTGCATAGCAAAACTACAAAGTCAAGTGTGTACTGTCTTTCAAGTACATGGAGGTCAGGTTGAGAAGTCAATACCAAGGAGCTAATCCCTTAGTATCAGTGAGCAGAAGAGTGCCAGAAGCACTGAGACGATTCAGGAGTCAGGTCTTAGAGATCACCCAGAAGGCAATGCACCAAGTTGATTAAGAAGTCGAGTCTAAGGCATACAGGCTATCTAGACAGGCCTTATATATGTAATAGAGGTCGGAGTCTAAATTGGAGTAACATACTCAATGTATCAACAAAGTCATAATCTAACCAAATAGGGAACAGAGTCAGGGTGGGCCAGATGAGAATATACATAGATGGATCCAGTATAGTCACGATTCTGGTGGGAAAATATGTAAGAGTTCTTGTGTAAGGTATGAGTCAGAGATAAGCACAGCCCAGTCCAGAGATAAGGGACAAATAGGTACAAAGAAAGTCATAAACATGATCAACAAAGGGCAAATGAGGCCAAACAGCATGTCACATGAAATGAAAAGAAACAAGATGACACAGCAGGGTTTGTAACATTACCCCCTCTCTAAGTCCTAGCAGAGCCAGCTAGAGTGGCATACCATCATCATCATGGACCAAGGAGAGGTAATTGTCAGCTACGGCATAGTGATCAGCATCATAGTTCTCCTTTTCTTCATTCGTGGGGCAAATGTGTGTTCATAGAAAACCATAGGGCCCCCATCTCCCACAGCAAAAGCAGCCATTGTAAACATGACAGTCGATCTCTTGGTGGCTGGTGTTGTGGGAAAGACATTTGCCACACCATCCCAATGGATTCTGGATGGTGGGGGCCTGTGTGAGCTGTTGAAACAGGCATTGGCAGCTCCAGTGCGAGGTGCTCTGGCAATGCTGACATCGTTTCTTGGCTGTGGGGCAGCACCAGCTGAGATGGTACTTGCTGCTACAGTGCCAGCAAAGCTTACCATCTGGATTTTCATGGAGGCATGGCATTTTGAAGCAGTGGGGGTTGAGTCAGGGTGCAAGGTCAAGGCAGCAGCGGGGGAGGGGCTGAGCAAAGATATTGGCATACCATTCGGATATGTGACAGAATTCTCCCTGCGATGTTACTAATGACTTGATATTGTGTTTCACCGGTGTTTTGCTTACTGAGGGCCTAACCCCTCCTAATTCTCCTTAGTTCTAGCTAGTTCTACTGCACAACCATTTAGATACTATGTCATAGTCCTAGAACCTTCTATTTACTATGACATAGCTAGAACTACTTGTATTTAAAGTACAGTAAAGTAGAGAGACAGACCTAAGTCTGTTCTCTTGTGTTCAATCCAAGGTGCTTTGGAATCCTTGAATCCTCTCAGTTAGAGCCCCACTTGAACTCTCCAAGATGCGACTTGGAGAGCCTTCATCATCTTGAACTTGTTGCAGGACTGAGTGTCTCTGCCATCAACTTTGATTCTTGTGTGCGTGTCCTTTGACTTCATTGTGGGCTTGAACTGAACTTGACCTTGCTGTGACCTTGAGTCTTGACTTGAAAGGCCCACTCTTGTTTGACTTCGACACAGTTCCGCACCTAACTGTGACAGGATATGATCTGGTATGCCTCCCCTAACTCCAGTCTTGTCCTGATGTTCACCAGGTGGTGCTCTATGTCAAAAACCCCTTGGTTGATTTTCACCATTTGTCGCTCATAGTTGTGGTGCTGCATTTCTAGGTTGTCCCTGAGCACCTGGAATTTGTGCAACCATGCAACTTCAGCAGTTAGTTGTGGCATGCGTAAGTCCCGGAGCACCTCATTGATGGCGAAGGCACGAGGGTCATGGGTCAAAAGATGCTGTAGATGTTCTGGCCCCAAGACATAGTGAAGCCGGTTGACTTTCTTTTCCTCCAGATACACTGGGGCCCTGTAGACTGGCCCTCCTTTTTCCAAACACCCAGCTACATCCATACCTTTGTTGGTGTAATAAATGTATTTGGCCACTTCAGTGGTGCCATCATTCCTAGATGTTGGGATCATAAGTGGAAAGTAAAACTGTGAGTCAGGGTTGTTCAGGAAGAACAGGAACTCTGGGGCCTCATCACCAAAGTCGACATCAATCAAGTTGTTGGGATGAGGGTGTTTGGGCAAATCAAAATCTTCGTTGACATCAGTGGTTCTGATCCCTTCAGCCACTTTGGCAGCCACATCATAGTCAATAGGAGATAATGGGCGAGAAGGAGGATGCAAAGGAGAAAGTAAGGGAAACACATCAATGGCAGCAGAGGTGTGGACACTAGATGGAGACATGGATGTTGTTCTGGGCAGTCATGGGGAAGAAGGCAGTCTTGTTGAATGTATAGCAGCCTGCTCTTTATCTGCCTGGGGATGGCATCTATAGAAGTCTTCAATAAGCTTGGGCACAAAGACATCCACAGCAGACTACCATGAGTTGTCAGCATCAGGGAATCCCTTCCATTTGATCAGATAGTGAAGCTTCCAATTGTGCCCTCAGCCTTTCCATTTAGTGTCAGCGATATGCTCTACCTCCCACTCCAGTTCTCTGTCAACTAATTCAGGAGGAGGTCTGGGGAAATTCTGTCCATGAATAGAAGTCTCTTTGTATGGTGTTAGAAGGTTGGCATGGAAGACAGGATGGATCTTCCATGTGGGTGGTAATGTTAGTTTGTATGTAACATCAGACAGCTTCTGTTCTATCTTGAACAGACCATGGCATCTGGGAGCAAGTTTTGCCGTTGGATGAGAGGTATGGATGTTATGTCCTTCCAGCCAGACTTGATGTCACAGTTAGGTGCGGGAACTGTGTCAAAGTTGAACAAGAGGGAGCAAGACAAGTCAAGATTCAAGGTCACAGCAAGAGCAAGTTCAGTTCAAGCCCTCAACGAAGTCAAAGGGTGTGCGTGAGAGTTGAAGTCGACAGCAGGGACGCTCAGTCCTGCAACAAGTTCAAGGGGGTCGAAGGCTCTCCAAGTCACATCTTGGAGAGTTCAAGTGGGGTTTCTACTGAGAGAGTTCAATGAAGTCAAAAGCACCTTGGATTGAACACAAGAGAACAGACTTAGTCTGTCTCTCTACTCTAGTTGGTCTTTAAATACATGTGGAGCTAGCTATGTCATATTATGTAGAAGCATCTAGTACTATGATATAATGTCTAATAGTAGATCAAGCTAGAACTATGGAGAATAAGGAGGGGTTAGGCCCTCAGTAAGCAAACACCAGTGAAACATGATGTCAAGTCATTAGTAATGTCGCAGGGAGAATTCTGTCACACTTGATCTCCAACTTGGTAGGGTGTAAACCTTGTGGGCTTCTTGGCCAGGGTCTTTTGCGCCTTCTGAAGGTTTCTATTGGCTGATTCCCGTATCTCTTCCCATTGGCCGATACACTGCGTTACAGATGGCACATTTGTGGGCTTATCTGTCCAAGTAGTGCAGGGATTCCATCCCATAATAAGGGAGAAGGGGAGACCTTTGTTGTCCCATTTGGCCAGCTGTTGTGTGCGAACTCAGCTGTCGCCAACCATTCTGCCCAGTCATCTTGTCACTCATTGCACCAGAATCGAAGATACTGTTCCAGCCATTGGTTTGTTCATTCTGATTGCCCATCTGTTTGAGGGTGATATGCTATAGAAATGTTCTGCTGGATATCAAGGCATTTGCAGAGGGCATGAGCAAACATGGATGCAAATCGTGGGTCTCAGTCAGAAATGATTTTCTGGGGGAGTCCATAGTGCCGGTATATGTGGTTTAGGTAGAGTTTGGCAACTCCTTCTGCCAATATTGTCTCATTACAGGGGATAAAAAGGGTGGCTTTTGAGCAATTGTGGTCTGTGATAGTGAGTATTGAGTCATACCCTTGTGACTGTGGTAGTTTGACGATAAAGTCCATGGCAATAGTTTGGAAAGGAGCTGTCACGATCAGCATGATGGGTGAAAGTGCTGGTGGTCTCAGGTGTGTGTTTACTTTATTTGCTTGGCATTCTGCACATCCCTTGACATATGCCTCTACATCCTTCTTCATGTTCAGCCACCAGTAGTCTTGTTTGGCCAGAGTGTAGGTATTGGCGATGCCCGGATGTCCTGCAGAGGGAAGGTCATGGTGAAAATGGATCACCCCCCTCTTAATGTTGTTGCCACTGGTGACAACCAGTCTATCATTGTCTTTCCACCAGAGCCCATTCTTCATCTTCAAATTGTGGGTTCTACCCAGGATTTGCACAATTCCTGGTTCATGTTTTGTGTCACTTGGGCCCACAAGTCCATGTCATGAAGGCTGACAACTGCTGTCTTTGTAAAGACATCTTCTGGTAAGACTATAATGTTGTTGTTATCATTTTCTCCTTCATTACTACCAGCTGGTCTGGATAGGGCATCCGCGTGTGCATTACAAGCTCCTGGGAGGTGTTTGAGTGTAAAGTTGTATTCTTCTAGCTCCCAAACTTCACGTGCTACCCATCAACTAATTTTATGAGGTTCTTGCCAGTAGAGGAGATTGGAGTGGTCCATATAGATGATGGTTTTGTGCAGAGATCCAGCCAAGTATGGTCACCAGTGTTGTAGTGCTTTTACGATAGCCAATAATTCTCTGTCCCAAATGTCATAGTTTCTTTCTGCTGATGAAAAGGTTTCTGAATAAAATGCGACAGGGTGGAGAATCCCTGCACCATCACATTGTGAGAGAACGGCTCCATTGGCATACATAGAGGCATCAACTTCAAGTTCGAATGGCTTTTCCAGATCGGGTTGGATGAGAACAGGTTCCAAACTAATGATCGTTTTTATCTGGTCGAAAGCCTCTTGTTGGGGCATATCCCAGTGCCAGGGTGTGTCCTTCTTTAATAAGTCGTTTAGGGGTTGGGCTATAGCTGAAAACCCTTTGACAAATCATTGATAGAAGTTGCAGAAACCAATGAATGATCTGATGTCCTTGGTACACTGGGGTATAGACCATTCCCAAATTCCTTGTACCTTTACAGGGTCCATGCATACTTGACCCCCTTCCAAAATGACACCAAGGTATTCAATGCTGGTTTGTTCGAAAGAACACTTGGCTGGTTTCAAGTAGAGGTCATGCTTGGCTAGTACCTCATGAATGTGAGTGCAATGATGATCAAGTCATTCTGGTAGCCACTAGGATGTCATCCATATATATGACCACTTCTTCCGTAGGATCAGGTCTTGGAAAATATGATTCATCATTGACTGAAGGTTGCAGGCAGTTGTTAGGCCAAAGAACATGAGTTGGGTTCGAAGAGTCCTTGATTGGTCTTGAAGGGGCTTTGGGCTGGTGCCTTCTCAGATATGAATATTGTTGTAACCCCAACGGACATCATTTTGAAAATAGAGCCTTGTTCATCATTTTATTGATGATTTCTGAGATCAAGGAAGCGGGTAGTTGTTTTTCACTGTAAGTTCATTAATCTGTCATATCCTGTACCGTCAGCTTTCTGTCCTTCTTTTAATGAAAAGAAGGGTGAGGCATAGGGAAGTTAGAGGTCGTATGTATCCTTTTGCTAATGTTCCTCAGGAAGTAGAGAGCACTTCTTTTCCAGTGGGACAATGGATAGATCTTGCAATCACCGACTGAGGAGTGTCTGGACAAAGTTGATGGCATGATCCCAGGGTCAAGAGGGGGGAAACATTGTGATTCCTCCTGAAAAGACCTTCCAATGTGGTGATATTCAGGGGACACTTCTTCAAATCTTTTCCATTCTTTTGCGCTCTGCCTGAGCCAGCTCGATGCTTTCGTGATGAACAGTACACCTGATCCACAGGTTCCACATCACTCCAGGTGACAGCTATCCCATAACATGGCATGGTAGAGGGTGTTGTGCAGCATAATTGTATCCCAGGATGTAATATGACTGGGTAAAAGTTCTTGTCCATGGTTGCTTCTGCCCAATTATTTTGGTTCAAATGCTGCCAGCCATGGGTATCCAAACCATATCTTTGTCTCCTAGATCGTGATGAGGAACAGAGCTGTTTGGTCTGTTCCCAACCTGTACTTCCAAGTCACAGCAATGTGTGATCTTCCAGCTTTGTTAGCCATCCCATCTATGTTCCAAATATTTTTTTCCTGGGGAAGTAATTGTGTCCCCAATCCTAGTGCCTCTGGAGTATTGACTGATGAAATTGTCCATTGCTCCAGAGTCATCAATATCCATTGTTGGCCATCTTCTGTTTGGTTTCAAAGTGTACTGGTATTTTTAGAGACTTGAAACACTAGTGTACACAGAAGTTACATGAAGCTCTTGCCCAGGCGATGGGGTGAGCCAATCAAAAATCCTTGTGGCCAAAGGCCTTATCAACAACAAGGCACGAACTGCCTGTCTTTGTTCATCATGTGTTCCCATATGGCCTCTGCCTTTTGTTCTTTTGTCTTCGAGGCAGTTACTGGATTTTCTTTGATGGGCATGGGCAAATTTTGTGCAGGTGGCATTGTGGTAGTGGTAGCCACAGTAGCTTCAGTGGCATGGATCATTTTCTTGGGGCAAAATTGTGACATGTGTCCTTGGGCCCGGCAGTGGAAGCAGCACCCTTCTTTCATGAGGTTTTTCTTTTCATTGTCGGTGAGCACTGTGCAGGCTTTGGTATGGTCTGCTGATGTATCCATGGCATTTGGGTCTCGTGAGGTTGTAGGTTTCACCCCAAATGCTGCCTTCCATTGGTCATGGGTTTTGCCCTTCTTTGTGTCTACACTGAAGCGTGTCTGGAAGTCCAGATAATCTTGTTGCTGTCTCCTGGCAGTGTTTGTCCACTGGCTCCATGATTCAGGGTGATGAAATTAGATAATATTCTTCACCAGGGGGTTAGGTAGTCCCTGGGAGAAGAGGTCAAGCATTGCCTCTTCATTTACATTGTACCCTGCTCGTTTGGCCAGGTTGTGGAATTTGGCCACATAGCTGTCCAAATCCCCTCTCTCCATCTTCAAGGATTTCAATTCTCTGGCAGCCTTCTGCTTGGCCTGCCCATCTGTAAAGGCGTCTTTGAATCTTTGTGCCACTATATCCCATAGATCCTCATCTGTGGTTCTAGTTCCAGCTGTAACTCTGTCATTCAGCCATTCTATTTGCTCCATTGTCCAGTCATCTATGGAGTCCCCTCTGATGAGCAAGAGGAAGAGATTGATGCACTGGAAGGGGTTCACTATTTGTGGGACATCGTGATTGAAGTTTTTGAAAGTCTCGAACTTGAGCATGAACTTTTTGCTCTGAGAACAATCACCTGTAAATGTGGTTGGCAGGACTCCTGTAAGGTGTCCTGATGGGGGAGGGAGGTTTGGTGTAGGGACAGCTGGAGCTGGGTTGGGTAACTGTGTGGCAATGGTGGACATGATTGGGTAGGTGAGGGTTGGAGTGTCAGAAGTTTGCTGTGTAATCTGGGGAGAGTCCAAAGCAGTTGTTCTGAACATGGTACTCTCTGGTGCAACTGTTGGAGCTGTAAAACTGATGGCTATGACCTGTGCATCTTTGCTGCTTTCTTCAATGTATTCTTTGTTCTCTGAATCTGTGACAATAGCTGGAGGATTTTCTCTCCAAGGTCCTAAGCTGTACTCTGGTGGGGCAGGTCCTGTGGTAACCCAGGAACAGTGGCTTCTAGAGTAACAGATACAGTACCAAACCCATTTCTGTTCATCATATTCAACTGGCTGGTACTGATTGTCATGATAGATGTAGTATCCAAACTCGGTTTCAAAATCTTTCCAGATGGCAGAGCCAAGGACTTGTTGTGAAAGATTATCCTCATCTTGACAGTCGATGAGTTCTTCGTTGTGCAAGGTCTGGCTTCGACTGGATGAAGCCACAGTGGGGGAGACTTGACTTAATGTAACACCTGGTGCAGGTGTTCAACACAACATGTGATAAGTTGTGTAGCAAAACTACAAAGTCAAGTGTGTACTGTCTTTCAAGTACACAGAGGTTGGGTTGAGAAGTCAATACCAAGGAGCTAATCCCTTAGTATTGGTGAGCAGAAGAGTGCCAGAAGCACTGAGACGATTCAGGAGTCAGGTCTTAGAGATCACCCAGAAGGCAATGCACCAAGTCGATTAAGAAGTCGAGTCTAAGGCATACAGGCTATCTAGACAGGCCTTATATACATAATAGAGGTCGGAGTCTAAATCAGAGTAACGTACTCGATGTATCAACAAAGTCATAATCTAACTGAATAGGGAATGGAGTCAGGGTGGGCCAGATGAGAATATATGTAGATGGATCCAGTATAGTTGTGATTCTGGTGGGAAAATATGTAAGAGTTCTTGTGTAAGGTATGAGTCAGAGATAAGCACAGCCTGGTCCAGAGATAAGGGACAAATAGGTACAAAGAAATGTTGAACACAGAAGATGTTCGGTGATGCTTCAGGCATCAGGTAATCAGATTAGCTACTTTGTAGATTAGATTAGATACCGGAGTTTCGGACTTTTACATTATCATTATTACTTTCTTTCTCACATTCCGCAGTAGCTGACTGATACACTGTGTAACATGTGATTTCTGTAATGGCCAATGGCCTTTCTCCCTCATGTTTATTGTTTGGACTCTGTCTGGCACTTGTGGACTTATTCCCAGTGCACAGACCATCCTTCGAAGAGTATATAAGGGTGTCTGTTTCGTCCTCTACACTTCAGAGTTCTTCTAACATCTGAAGTGTAAGTTCCTTTCATACTATCTACTTTACCAATTAGACTAACGTTCTCTACATAGAACTTTCTTTGTCTAGGTCAGTAGTATAGTTAATAGAGTTCTTCTAACATCTGAAGTAACTTTCTTTGTCTAGCCTTACACGCTAACCACTAACAGTCAGTATGCTGCACACATGCCTGTTCCACAAGAAAGTCATAAATGTGATCAACAAAGGGCAAATGAGGCCAAACAGCACATCACGTGAAATGAAAAGAAACAAGATGATGCAGTGGGGTTTGTAACAGTTGGGGTGTCTGAAGTTTGTTGTGTGATCTGAGGAGAGACCAAAGCAGATGTTCTGAACATGGTACTCTCAGGTGCAACTGTCAGAGCCATAAATCTAGTGGCTATGACTTGTGTGTCTTCGCTGCTTTCTTTGATGTATTCTTCTGTTTCTGAGTCAGTGATGATAGCTGGAGGATTTTCTCTCCAAGGCCCTAAGCCATACTCTGGTGGGGCAGGTCCTGTGGTGACCCAGGAACTATGGCTTCTAGAGTAACGGATATGGTACCAAACCTGTTTTTGTTCATTGTATTCAACTGGCTGGTACTGATTGTCATGATAGATGTAGTATCCAAACTCAGTTTCAAAATCTTTCCAGACAGCAGAGCCAAGGACTTGTTGTGAAAGATTATCCTTGTCTCAACGGTTGATGAGTTCTTCATTGTGCAAGGTCTGGCTTTGACTGGATGAAGCCACAGTGGAGGAGACTTGACTTAATGTAATGCCTGGTGCAGGTGTAAGAGCTAGAAAAGCGAGTAGCTCAGTCTTTGGTGTGAAACAGGCATGTGCGCAGCATACTGACTGTAATGAGTTAGCGGTTAGGCTAGAAAGACAAGTTATACTTCAGAGATTGAAGAAACTCTATTACTATTCTACTGACCTAGAAAGACAAGTTATCTACAAGAGATGGTTAGTCAAAGGTATGATAGAGAGTATAGTAGAACTTACACTTCAGAGATTGAAGAAACTCTGAAGTGGAAGAGACGAAACAGACACCCTTATATACTATCCAAGGGATGGTCTGTGCACTGGGAATAAGTCCACAAGTGCCGGACAAAGTCCAAACAACAAATGAGGGAGAAAGGCCATTGGCTACTACAGGAATCACATGTTACATGGTGCATCAGTCAGCTACTGCGGAATGTGAGAAAGAAAGTGATAAAGATAATGTAAATAGTCCGAAACTCCGGTATCTAATCTAATCTACAAAGTAGCTAATCTAATCACCTGATGCCTGAAGCATCACCGAACATCTCCTGTGTTCAACATCCCTCCATGCTGAAGGCATCTGGTCATGGATGGGAAATGAGTTGGATGAGCACACTGCCATCACAATTAAACGAGCATATCGCCAGCCAGAGATCCAACTTCTCTAACTCTCAAGTGCGGGTTGTGAGTTTTGCATACGAGTTGTAGATTCGCTTATGCAAGCTGAATGCTTGACATATCTACTTCGTACACACCACTTGCGTCACTCTCGAGGTCGAGAACGTGCTCATATGGCATGGTGGGAAAGTGAAACTGGTATACAAAGTTTCCAGATTCCAGCTCTCTCATTCCAGCATAAATCCAAGTCCATTGACCATGGTTTCAACGATGCTCTTGGTAGAGGCTTAGTGAAGCCATCTGCCAGCATCTCACCTGTGGGGGTACGCACTAACTCAATTGTGTGGATTCAATGTACCCCCTAATGGCATGGTACTTGATAGGTATATGCTTTGACCGCCTTCCTGTGACTGGGTTTAATGCCAAATCCACGGCACCCTTGTTGTCACAGTGGAGTAGTATAGGGGAGGATACCTCATACCCTAATTCCTCCATAAAAGTCCTATACCACGCTGCCTGATTTGCAGCCTCAGAGAGGCTCATATATTCGGCCTCAGTGGTGGACTGTGCTACTGTTTTCTGCTTTCTGGAACACCATGAAATGGCACCATTTGCCAAGAAAACACATAGCCTGAGGTAGAGCGGCAGTCCTCTTGATCTCCCCATGAGGAATCTGCAAAGCCATGAAGGCCACTCTCCCCATTCCCTCCAGAATACGCAACTTGCAGTCTTTTGTACTATTAAATACTTTAAGACATATTTTGCAAGTCGCATGTGATCTTGAGAGGGATTGGAAGCATATTGACTAAGGCGCGCCACAGCAAAACTGATGTCAGGTCTGCTTCCAATCTGCACCCATAGCAGAGACCCCATCAACTGTTGGTACTTCTTTATTTCAGAAGTAGATGCCTGGCCTTCAAATTTGACCAGATGAACATCAGCGCCAGAGGGAAGAGGAGTATATACTCGGTTGGAATCCCTCATCCCAAACTTCTCAATAATAGATAAAACGTAGGCTGCTTGGTCAATTCCAGTGTCTTGTTAGGACGATCCCTGGTGATATTAACTCCAAGGTATGACTGGATTTCTCCCAAGTCAGTCATCTCATATCGATTAGATAGAGCTGACTTCAGCCACGTTATCTTATCATTGGAAGACCCAAGTATAGTAATGTCATCTACATATAGAATGACATAAAGTGAATCATCCTCCTCCTTTTGATGATACACATATACTCCTGCATCAGAGTACGTCCGAGTAAGCCCAGTTCATTAAGAACTGCATGGAATGTAGATTCCATGCTCGGGAGGCTTGTTTGAGGCCATATAATGCTTTTTGTAGCCTACAAACTTTGGACTCTTGACCAGCAACGACGAAACCAACTGGTTGCTCCATATAATTCCTCATCCAGATCGCCATGAAGGAATGCCGATTTGACATCCATCTGGTGGATTTCCCAATCCTCTAGCGTAGCTAGCGCTAGTAATAATCTAAGAGATTCAAATCTGGCGACTGGAGAGAATGTTTCATCGAAGTCCACCCCTTCTACTTGGGTGAAACCTTTTGCCACGAGCCTAGCACGAAACCGTCCATCTGGTTTCAGCTTAAAAACCCATTTTGATTTGACGCCTTTCTTCCTTTGGAAGATTCTCAAGGCGCCACACATTAAGTTTATCTAAGGCATCTATTTCATATCTACATGCCTCAAGCCATTCACTGGCATTGTCAGACTCCATTGCCTCCTGAAAAGTCAGGGGGTCTCTATAGAGACACCTGCGGCATTTAGCAATTCCATATGCCCAAGTCTGGAAGAACCCTGCACGAACTCAGCATTATCCTCATTATAAAATCGAGGATTCATGCGCGTGAACGTTTGGGACAGGCAGTATCAAGATCTAAATCTTCCTGCACAGCCCTGTCACGTTGCTGAGAGCGTGGACTTTCCCTAGTAAATACTGGTTGGGAAATTTTGCCAACATTCTTTTAGATTGTCTTTTGGCACGGGTTCTCTGGGGGAGTTCAGAGGGTTCCATGATTTGGGATGGGGTGTCTGATAGATGTTTGATCATGTGTGTCAGTTCATTTTCAGGTGTGGTAGGCTCAGGATTTATTTGAGGAGGTTCCACTACCTCCTGTTCCTCAACCTCGGCGTCCTTGTCTTCAGGAGCCTGAGGAACTGTGGCTATTGCTGGTTGAGGCTGGACAGGCCTCTCATTTCTAAGACAAAAGGCGTAACTTTTTCCTTTTGCTTTCCCTTGCTGTCCTTAGCAAGGTTGGATGGGAAGGACCCTTCATCGAATGTCACATCTCTTGACAATACGAAGGATCGAGTATGCATGTCCCAAAGAAGATATCCTTTAGAGTGGGGTGCATACCCGACAAAGACTGTTCCCTGGCTTTATGATCCAGTTTACGTCTTTTGTCCTCTGGGACAGTATAGTAGGCTAAGCAGCCAAATATTTTAAAGTAGAGACATCTGGAATGTCCCCATCCAGAAGCTCAGCGGTGTCCTCCACTTATTAGAGCAGATAGGCGTTCTATTGTATATGTGACAGGCTGTTCGCACTGCACATTCCCAGAAACCAAGGGAAAGACCAGCATGATGCAGCATACTGGTGGCCTTTTCCATAATGGTTCTGTTGAACCTTTCAGCCCTTCCGTTTGTTGTGGGGAATATGGCATTGTCAATTTATGCTCTATGCCAGCCTCTCAAGTATAGACTTCAGCTCCTATTGACGAATTCGCCACCTCGGTCTGTATGTAAGGTCTTTATTTTCTTGTCTGTTTTATTTTCCAGAATGCCTTAATGTTACAGAAGACCGATGTAAAATCACTT